>JAARMF010001556.1:0-15394 GCA_022844705.1 Toxascaris leonina
TTTTGCAATTTTATCTCGCAAAAGCCTGTAATGATGATGTGCTATATAGGCATATTTGTGCATGTGCTTGTTTGTTTGTTTGATGCGTTCAACTCAGAAATCACTGAAAACCGAGTCATTGAGTCAGAAAAAATGCATTGTATGCTGGTCGCGCAACTTGAAATACATTCCTTTATTGCTTTTTGCTAGTCTAACAAACTTTAAAAGCGCATATCAACATCTATACTTCTCAGTATATCACTACTAGAATGATTGCCATCTTGACCTCATAAAAAAATCTTACACATCGCTGCGGTGACTTATCCCACATCCCGGAATCCTTAATATAGCGGCAGTCGGCAGTGCACGTGCCTCACAAATTCCGACAACAGAAATAACTCTCTGGTGAAGAATTGTATATTTAGCAACCTTTTCTGAGCAGCTTTTACTGCTCAGTCGTTCGACCGTCAACCGTCGATCTACAGTGGTCAAGATTGATGGAACATTCTACTTTTTCACATGTTCACTTAATGGATTCGGATTGTTTCACGGCTGCGACCTACATGAGGTTAAAGACACACTGACTCAAGCTACGAGCAGCTTAGGGGTTATCGAGTCCAGAATCCACTGAGAAGGAGCGCGAGTGGATCAATAATCTCTGATCTCCACGGTTCTCAAGCAGCTTATGTTTGTTGATTAGGTTTAAGCCACTTCAAACGCCCGATCGCTCCTCAATATCAGGTGTAGGACGAAACGCGGTGATGTGGAGGAAAGGGAGGGGATCGACGAAGGAAAGTCAGGAAACGAACGTTTCCGCTCATTATTCGTCCATATAAACATATTCAGTTCTCACATTTGCACTAAAGTGATGAACAGAACTGTGCAATTTTTGATTTGCTTTACTGAGTTTAACAATTTAGGTACTCTTGCGCGTTTTTTGCATTCAGAATGACCCAGGTGTTTTGCCGTTCCGTTCGGCGGTCCATATTCGACTGCGAATTTCGAGCAATAAAAGATGTGTGCGCTCCAACCAGGTATAATTTGGTTTCTTACTGTGGCATATGAGACGAAACATTTTCGTACAAAAAATACTAAAGTTGAAGCTTACCACGTAAGTTTGATCAAAATCTCACTTGATGGGGGGCTACGGGAATTGGCAAAAAACTCCAATGGTGACGTGAAAGGGGATCTTTATTGTTCGACCGGCGAAATATTCTTGACCCGTTGATTTTAGTTTCAGTGTGCCAAACAAAACATTTTGAACTTTCCACATTTTTCTGCTTTAACCTGTGCGAATAGATGACTGCATTCCGAATGCAAAATTGAAGTCATCACGCCGGTCACGCAAAGGTCCAGCATATTCGATCGATTTGACAATGAAGCTTGTCTGAATTCTGATCCGAGCAATCTGTCTTTCCGCGAATTTCTCCACGAATTCTCGAGGCTCGAAATTTTCTGTTCTATGTTATTTTGGATATTGTCATCCTTTGAAAAATAACGAAACAAAACACCAATGTTTCGAAGCTGACATAGCAGCTCGATAGTTCGTAATTCGACTCTTTTTTTTTTCTCAGAACTCGTACAGTTAAGCATCGTCCATCTCTTAGCAGCTGCTCAACACGTCGTGAGCTTTGCAGTCGTCTTTTCGAATGAAAGCTACCTAATGTTTCAAATTCATCATTCCAAGCTCTTCTGAACGCTTCAATTGAGCGCGACTGCTCAACTGTTGGACTGAATCCAGTTGAATCGTCTCTAATCAAACGAATAAAGAAAACTGCATAAAGCGATAGGGATATATACCAATATTACAGAGAAATAAGTGCATATGTATATACAGACGCATACATATTTGAGATTTCATTATCGGCTTAAAAGGATCGCGAAAGGGAAATGAACTAAAAACATCGGATTACCCAACAGAACTCAGCAACATGAAGAAGAAATGTACAAGAGGATGTATAAAGTAGTTGGAGGACCCACGTGATATTCAGCAGGTATATGACAGTGTTCAGTCGACTGAATCAAAAACGGCTCCCAGGTCGAACGAATGAATGCCCTTCTTGAAAGTCGGAGCGTTTTGTGCGTCGATAATATTTTGAAGCAGGATGTTCGACATGCTGCTAACTATCAACTGAAAGCTATAAAAAACATTACTGGTGGAACAAGTTATGCGTTTCAACTCTAGGCTATGAAATCGGCGCTGTTGTTTCTCAGCAAAGGAAAGAATTACTTTCAGATCGAACATCCGAAAATCCTCCACGACTCTAAAGCTGGGGATCAAGTTAGGCTTGGCTTCATGAGTTCCTAACGTTGCGCGATTGAAAACCTTCATTTGAAAGTGACAGCCGGGAGAGGAAGGTCCAAGGTTCGATTTGTGGAACACAACCTGGGCGAAGTTGTGTTGTATGCTTTTGACTGTCCTAATGTCTGAAACGAAATGTGGGGACCATACGTGCTTGCGCTGTTCTAAAATGGGTTGACAGTAAGCCGTATACGCTTTACTGTAGTGCCTGAGACATAGGTGTCTTAAGGCTCGCGGAATGCAGTTTGCTACTTTGTGCGCCTTTCAACCAATTTCTGGACAATGCAAGTTCCAGAGTAGGTTGGGGGAGCTTTTCTCACCAACGCCATGAATCCATCACTATCAGACTGTAAAGTAGACCCATCCGATCTCAGGAAGCATCTCTGCTTTAAACTTACTTGAAGCACACGACAATTTCCATATGGTGTGTTAACCTGCCAGAGTCTCGACCATTGACTGAATGCATCAAAATCAGTTTTGAGAGTGTGAAAATTGAGAGCAGTATATCGCAGAGCTCAATAAATTTGTAGTGATTGCTGAATAGCTTATAGTCACTAAAGAAGTTGCTCGAAACATCATATGTATAGATTAAGAAAGGAACCGGGAACTACTTTTCTTTGGCTCTATTTAGGAGGGCTGTTATCCTCCCCGCCATCACTTCATGCTTTTTTAGTCGACTGCCATGTCCTCCTCATATGCCGTCAAACATTGAACACCTCTATCTTATATAAACACTCTACCATATATTTTTAGCCACAGATCTGTTATCGCCTATTTGCTATTGCTCACTCCCACTGTACTCTTGAAAGAGTGCGGCCAAAGTTTAACAATGATATACGAGCGATTGCTTGCAAATGAGAGCTTTCGAGCGTGAAAGATAAGTAATATCCTCACGCATCAATTCACTGAAACAGTTGTGATGTTGCAAGTGCCTCCACACAATACAAATTTCACTAGCACTAACACATTGCTTTGAATGTATCATTGCCACTCTCTTGTCGAAATTCTTACACCGAGGAGATATATGTAGGATTGTCACATTTAAATAGGGAAAGAACGAGGATTTCTGGAATATGCTTATGAGATTACAAAATCCCGTTCAACACAACTGTAAACGTTGTATTATTGTTCTTCGTTGATAAATCTTTCCATGTGCTCAACATCTCTTAGGTTCTTCACAAACGGTTCATCTCCTCGTCATCTGGCTTTTCCAATAAAGAAGGCGGTAGCCGTTCACTTTCCTTTGCCTCTCGTTTTCCGGAAGTAATGCGAGATCCTTGGCTTTGCACGCGGCTGTTGATGTTTTCTGCTGTTTTTTGTATGCGTGTTTGCTAAGATTTGAAGCAGATTAAGTGACTCTTCACATCTCAAATCCAATTATGCGCGAAGGTGAGCGACCTTTTGAATAAAAAGCAGATGCATTGATCACCGTCAACAAGGAAGAAAGCGGTGCAGTGTCTACGAGCAAGTCGCAAATCCGTTTTGATGTATGAGACCTCGCACCAGCAACGGTGATAGATGAGAGTGACAGCACTTTTTTGCTATATGAGTTGTGAATGGTTTATCTGTGAAAAAGCGAGATTGAACTTATCGAAGTGCAGTGCATACAGCTCATCAAATACCAGCTATCTAAGACTTGCTTCGACATCAAGAGGTTGCACTGAACAACTATCAATGAGGATGCGTGCAAAGAAAAAAAAAAGTGAGCGAAAACGTTGGGTATGTTTGTGTTTCGAGCCTTAAGCAGCGAATTGAATATGCTTGTGTTATGTTATGCATCGGGGCAAATTCTATCAATTCAGCATACAAGAGCACCTCTTATTCATACAAGTCAGATCTTCCGATTGCGAGGAGCTACTGGCCACTGTAGAATGCAAGCAACGAGTTATGATAGGAAAAAACATTTAAAGTAGCATCGAGAACAAAAGGTTTCACTAACGATAAAATAGAGCCATTTTAGGTGTCTTGTGAAGGAAAGAGAATAACAAAATCTTGTAGAAATCTGAAAGTTATCAATGTACTTGTGCGCAGTGTCACTGTTCCAAGATCCCAACATCCGCCTCTTCTGCATATTAATCCATAAACTTTGTTTCTTATTTCCTTCATCACCACGCGTGAAGTGAATGCAATTCACTAGCATCAATCCGTAATTCACAACCNGCATATTAATTCATAAACTTTGTTTCTTATTTCCTACACCACCACACATGAAGTGAATGCAATTCACTAGCATCAATCCGTAATTCACAACCTCCCATTATGTCTTGGAATCGATGTTGTACTCTTTTTCGACTGCCACTAATAATGTGAAATGATTCGGTTCAGCATTCGTATCGAACGATATTATGATCACCTCTCAAGGGAATTCATCGTCGTATATTCGAATAGGGCTCATGAATTGCAACTGTATTTTTATTCGGACAATTATATCCATAAGTCACCGTTCTGCTATTTCACTTACTGAGTCAGTTGATACCGTCTGCTCATAGTGTTCTTTGTTCATGTGAGTGAGACAGTGGAAGTGTTTATTTCTCGAGCGTTTTTGCACTAGTCCTGTTCGGTTGAAACTTTGCTACGCCACTCGTGTGTGCCTTCTAGACTGCTGGAAATGAATGAAGCAAAATAGGATTCTGGAGTGGCTCAAGGGCGTAAAGCCTTGGTCATTGATTAGCGATCGTCTTACTAACAGAGATGTTAATATGTACCTCATGTATTCGTTGTGGTTGCAATATGTCAGTGATTTCAATTTACACTGAAAGATTCTTAGAGAATCAGCGAGCAGTGAGAGACGAGATGAAGTCAGCTGTTCACTTCACAAATTTTAATGCCTCTTGCTCGTTGGAACGCTTTTGATCGAACATATTGCTGTTTTTTTCATCACTTAGTTATATTTTAGAGTAGCGTTGAAGCATAAAATAGGTAATAAAGCAGGGATGAAGAGAGAGCACATATCGGTGGAATCTTTCGGCGTGAATACTCGAACTTCTCGAATTTGAAGTTTTTTCCAGTGTTCGTCATCACTGGAATCCTTATACCTCTCATTTATCTTTGGAGAAGTCATCTTTTATTCCACTCAAAAGATCCGATGCATTCTCGGCGAGAATTTGAAAAATCCTTTAATTTGATACCTCTGATTACTTCATATTGATACTATTTCCACACAGTCCCATTCCAGGACCTGAAATCGCTCGCCGCTCTCCCAATCTTCGAATATATCTTTATTAAAACCGATTTATTTAAACTGCATCAATTTCTCCACTGCGAATTTTTCATAACATTAGGTTCACGTTGCGTTCCTCGATTCTCCGTGTTACATTTGTCATCATCCTCGTCACATCAGATTTTGAGTGCAGATAACTAACCGATATGATTAGTTGCGTCCACTCAAAATTGTGTGTTTTCTTCGAGTTCAAATGAGGAATTTAATTTATTTCAATTATGATGTCAGTTGAATGCGCAGCTCGTCTTTCTGATAACGATGATAACGGGGATAATGGTGATAGCAGCTCAGCGTCACCCAGCAATACAACAAGTCAGCGAAATGAATAGGCGTGATGAGTCATCAGGAAATCCAGTTCCAATTGCTCTTGTTCTTTTTCTGCTGAATTCTAGAAAATATTTGNAATCATCCACCTTGCATACTTTGTGTACGGCTCTGCGAATTAATGTGGCACATAAGCCAGAAGCATTAACTTCCCGTTGCGCCGGCATCCAAATAAACGTTAAGAATCGTTCATTCGTAAGCCCTGTTTTTTGTTCCTCAATGCTATCCAGTTAGAAGCAAACCACAAGTTTCTGGATTTGCATAAGATAGAAAACTTGAGGACACAAAATCGAGGATTCAAGGAGACAACGGAATGAAAAACCACAAAATTATGGAAGCAGTGAGGCGTTATTTTTGACTCGTCTTGTTTTATTCCCGACCCGAGTACAGCTCATCATCTGCACGTTATTCAACCGCATCTAGCAGTTTCACAGTTAAATTTTCAATTTCGATGCATAAAAAGTGATTTTTCACAGTTTGCATAAAAAAGAGTAATAAACGTCGATAATACCATCAAATCATGAAAAAGAAACAGCTGCAAATCTGATTCAAACTGCCGAGGTGCAAATTTGGTGAAAATGGCAAGATGCAATCCCGTTCACAGCTATTGAGATGCGAAATTTGGCCAAAAATTGTGAGATGCAAATCCTGATCAACGCATTGAAAGCACGTAAATTTAAGCGCATAAAAGAGAAAGAGGGAAGATTGATTGGAATCTATTTCTGGCGTTTACAAACGAAACGTCATCAAATAGTGATTGAATAAACGTTTTAAAAGCGCAGCAGTCCACTCGATGTAACCACTCAAAAGGCACTCATTTGGTAGCTCATGTGATCGTATGCGAAAAACCCAAATCTCTAGAGAGCTGTGGGTTTCTTATCGAAAGACTTCCACGAAACGGTACTCCATAAAAGTCATAGAACAAGGAAACAACCCCAGAATCAGGAAAACGTTCATACATCGTTGCTGATCGGTGTGAACAAGAAACTCACCTCAGGCTCAGAAAAGATTTAAAGTCTGGTTTGTTCTCTTCTACAAAATGAGGGGAAGTCGATTAATTCTTGCATAACTTAAATCGGCTTTTCTTAATTATTTTCGCTCTTCTCGAATACTTCGGATGGGAACAAATATTGGTCACTCTGAAAACACCGACTGCCTGATTCCTTTTTCAGCAGAAATGAATATGTAAAGAGGGCAGGAACTGAGAAGAGAAGCCAGAATTTTTCTGGTTCATTTCATAGCTTAGATCCAACGTATCATAACAGCGGAAGTACTACCAATAATGAGCGGAGAAAGGAGATGAACAAGGATAGATTAGAGAGAGAGAGGAACGAGAAAAAAACCTCTATGTGGGTTGATCGAAAGCAACAAATGCTCCGCTCCGATGCGGCCCACCGCTGGATAGCAGCTCATTGAGAATGCGCTTCTCTCATCATGCAACTACATGTTCACATTGGAAAAAAAGGAAACTCTCCAAATATGTGCAACCTTCGATAAATCTTTGATTTCAACAATGTCCTTATAACAACAGTCATTTCTTTCGTTTCTATTCATCTACACACGATCGTGCAGGCAACAGACAGGTGGCAGCATCGTTTCAAAGTGGCACAATGTCTATGGCCAAGATTGTCACTGCATATGTCTGCAGCAAAGAAATTGCTCATTTATGTGATATGATGGATTTCGTCTAACTATAACGAAAGTCCTTCTGAAGATTTACACAACCATGCTCACGAATCGATAAACGCTCAAAAATGGCGCAACGGGATGGCGCGATGGTCGCTTAAAGTGGTGTTTTTGAGGAGAACTCAGACTGAAATGGTTAGGGGGAGAAAGGGAGGAAAGGGGGAGGGGCGAAAGGGGGCCAAGCAGTTACTCCTCGATAAGGATAACCGCCCAAAGCTTTTAATGATAATCTAGGTTGCCGCATCACACCACTAAAGAATTTTTCAGTTCATTGTAGGGATCTCTATCCCTCTCTACTCTGTGTGAAAACCTGAAAAGCAATAGTGAAGCCTCGGCAGGAGCGGGTTTCCTCGATCGTAACCAGCTTCGCCGAAAGGATATCCACAAGGGCAACGTTTACTTACCAGATCACGTATGTCTTGATCACGCTCTAAAGCCCTAAAGATGCGAAGGCAAAATCATTCCCATGAGGCCTATCATTTTGGACTGCTTAGGTACCCATTATCAGGAAAGGAGGGAAGACAATGGCCACGAGTAAATAGGCGCGCCCACATGCGCTCCATTGAAAAAGAGTTCACACGAGCCAATGAGTTGCATATAAGATACAGTAACTGAGCTGAAAATGAGCTCAAATCCCGAATGGCATTGAGCTGTTTTTGAAGGCAAATGCGATAGCAGAATCAGATATTACTATGACTCAATCAGCAGTGGTAACAATTAAAATTGCTAGAAAACGAAGAAAATCAAAAAGAAAGTGGTGAAGAGGGCGAAGGGAAAATGGCTTATACGAAATGGCCATGAGAGTTCTAGCACTTCCGAGGATATAACCGGAAATCTCCCACGAGATTCTGAAAATGAGATTGATGACTTCAGCGAAGAAGGGATGTTTTTGACATCGTGAAGCATTCAGCGATAAGTAATGACCATCGATAAATGTGTGTGAAAATGTGAGCCTAGCATTTCAGCAAAAACATACACCAAAAATTATAAAAAAAACTGGTACGTGAAGGCAAGCCAATATAGTGCGAGATGCGAGTAACAAAGGGTGCATCAAATCCTCGGATAAAGCATTGACACGAAGTGGTTTAAAGCACTGTACATATGCAAAGATGCGCTGCATAATATAAATAAAAATGCAATCTATAGCATTACGTTGCAGTGCTTAGAACGCGGCATAGAATGCTCAACAGTTGAATATATATATATATATATATATATATATATATATATATATATATATATTTGCGCGCTCCGTCTTATTGAAACATAGGCCGTATTCTTAAGCAGTTGTATGAATGAAAACGAAAGAAAAAGGGCACGATGCGGTCGTATCCTCCAGTTCTGCTACAACAACATCTGAGTCTGTTTTGCACTAATCCCCATAATTGCCGGCCAAGTAAGCGCGTAGGCAAAGTGAGATTCGAAAACGTTGTCTGAGGAAACAACGGCAGATTGGTAACGCAGAATACTGCTATATCGTTTGAAAGCGCGATTCCGGAAATTTGAGTGAATGCACCACATTGAGACTATAGCGATCAGTGTGTAATAAATTAAATATGCAAAAATGTTCCCGACATTGAGATTAATTGACCATAAATTTGCAAAATTTCAGCAAGTACGAGAGGGACTCTATTGACGCCGGGCTGTTTTTGCTCTTATAATTTTGGCGAGTAACAGCAAGCTTCGAGGGTACTCCACAGAGGAAGCGCGGATGAAGATGTTGATTCGAGGCCATTTTCTCCCATAAATTTACGATTGCGGATAAATTTATTTGGGAAGGCGGAAAGGGGATTAACTTAACAGATGCTGAGTTTCAATGTAACGTTTTCAAATTTTCTGAGTGATTATGGTCAAGACCGAATGGGCCGATAAAGGATGAGCAGCTATCGGTTACTGCGAAAGAAAGTTTATAGCTGTGTCGGTGTTGCATAATGCAGGTTTGTTATTCCACATAGAGCAATTCATCGTTAACGCAAATCGAACGGAAACACTCAAAGCACAAATCAATCGGTGGGGGAGTCAGTTAGTGATGCACTCCTGAGGCGATCAATCAACCTCTGTCTGACTCGCCCCTTCTGCATTCGATGGCGTCAGTGTGGTGCAATTCCAGCGAGATACGACACATAATGTAGTCTTTCATTCATCAGCATAGTCCACTTGGTTAGTTTAGTAAGGACTGGTCATTGGCTCAACATGGTCAACACACACATCGGCTTAATTGACACTATTCTTGAATGTGTAAATTTGTCATTTCATAGCATACTGTACATATCCAGTCAACACTCAGTAATATCGTTAATCTTCTTCCTTATCTTGAGAGATGATGACTGAAATGGCGTGACAGGTCAAAAAAGGAGATGCGATGAATCAGACTTGAAGGTAGGAGGAATAAACTTCCACTGCAATCTTAAGAGATCCTGATGAGATGCTTCTAATATAACTAAGCATCGTTCCCGGGCGGAAGACAACATACAGTTAAGTTTTTGATTGAATATAGATTGGCAGAAGCAAGGAATGGCGACAAATCTTTCCGGTGAACTGCAACAACTTTTGAAATCTCGCTCATTGCGCAAGCCTTCAGGTGAAAATTTTCCTACCACGAATAAAAGTAAGTGGAAAGGGTATCAGCAGAGCAGCAAAATATGCAGTTTTGTATTTTGCTCAGTGGTGTTATAAGCTATTAATGCTGGTATTATAAGATCAGCCGGTATTATAAGCTATCAATGCTGGTATTACAAGACCAACCGGTACCATAAGTTGTCAATACTGGTATTATAAGACCAACCGGTATCATAAGTTACCAATAAATAAATAAGCAGAAGAGTGTCTTTGCATTCTGTACAATCCAACCAGTCAAAGAAAGCTTCAAAAAAACAGGCTTCTTTCTATGATTCGATTCACCGAAAATAAAAAGGTGATAACTATGAAATATGTGCAAATTATTTTTTGCCTTTGGACATCGGTACGTACCGTTGAAGATGAATCGCATAGAGTATCGTCGTATGGTGTACATTATATATCGAATAAATATCACATCACATATTTAAGTAAAGACTGATTCATGACTGAAACTTCAGAAGGAATACACTGATTTACAGATGCGGACGAATGGGTATAGGCACAATATTGCTCATAATAGGCGTTGCTAGTGTGAATTTTGCATGGAAATGTGAGTGAACGCAGAGAGTCTTTATTGGGACGACATAGAAGAACGATGGAATCAGCAATGAAACAAATATTGGAAAATGCTTCAGAAATAAGGCATAAGAGGAGGAAGTGAGACCGGAAGAGCAGAACTAGAATGACGGAAAAAGAGAGCGGCTCTCAGCATCGCGGTTTTCTTATATAGGCGATGAATGGGACATATCGCTACGACGATACCATAATATTGAGTAAAGTATGAAGTAAGCGATACCTCAGGAGTGATCTCCTTTCCCGATGAATGAAACGCGCAAAGATATCTCGAGAATCGCAGAAAATTAAGCAGATAAACAAGAGGGGTTATCAAGATTACGAATGAGCAAAAGCGATATGCAAAACTAACAAGCTGAAATTAACACAATACTGTCTTTTGAGTTTAGTCAGAACAAGAGCACTCCTGATGATATTACATCGCATATTCGATTGAGAGGGTGGTATGTGTAATCTCTGAAGCTGCAAATAACAAAGATAAAGAGGCAGCTAGGTGGCCAGAACGAGGCCATATCTTTTTGTAAGTATATATGCATGTCTTTCCGACAGTTACAGCTTGAGAGTCAGTGAACTCGGTATGAAAAACTTCAAAGACATGATGAAAAATTGCTCACAGAGTTCGTCACTGCACAACCGCAAAATATAGTCATGAGATAGCAACCATATCAATCCGCAAGCTGATCCCTCAACTTCGGAGGCAGTTTAAAAGAGCAGAGGAAACCAACAATTTGCAAGTGCTCTAAGGCCTACTGACTGCACCTCAGTTCNNNAAGGCCTACTGACTGCACCTCAGTTCGGTGAGATCTTGAGAAAACAATTTTTGCAAAGCATTTATGATAGCGGTTAGGTTGCTAAAAATTTGCACCTGTTATTTTGCACATTTTAGTGATTGCTGACAAGTAATGGAAGTGGTTGTTGTACTTTAATGGAAGCATTATTGCAAAAGCAGATATCCTATCAACTCACAGACAATTCTCTCCGCCCGTCTTCAAGGAAAATATGACTCGATCGACTGCAAAAGGTGTGCAAATTTCAATTCGTATTCGTGCATCCAGAACTCTTGTGCACTTGTTGACCCAACTCAAAAGTTAACATCACAGTTCATCACAGCATGGTTTACACTCATCAAATTCCATTGTCTGAACTTCAGCGATCCGCAACTGAAACCAGCAAGGGGGCGCGGGCAAACCGACAGACACAAGCATGCGTACAAACATGACACCAACAATACCCGCACATACACCTTTACGGCAGCGCATTAGAGCGAATATGCAAACAAATAAAAGATTAAATTCGTCCCATGTGGAACACAGTGTTGATTCCCTCAAAGTTGAGTAGGGTCTTGTATCGCATACCGCGCGACATGGCCCAAATCCCTGAGGAACACAGCGCTCGCCATTCGTGCCTCATTCGCTGAGTTCATTCCCTCATAAATCTCATTTACTGAGAGTACAATTTATGTGTGTATTACCGTTGCGTATTTTCACTGCTATTTTCCTCCCTAAACCGTCTGTGTCAGCTAATCAGCAAAAATTAGTGTTGTCTACGAGAAGTGCTCGGAGCCACAATTTCGATCTAGATATATATTCACCCACTGCGAGATTCATAGGGAACGAAAAGAATGACTATTTTTCTATGGAACTATCCGCCATCTCATAGCATCCTTATATATATAAGGAGAAACACAAAAAATATGGGAAAAGCGACCAATATACAAAGTGAACACTCTTCAACGTTGAAAGCATTAAGTGAAAACAAAAAACGGTATGACTGCTGAGGAAGTGATGTGAGCAGAGAGAGAACGAAAGACGCATCGAAGGCGTAGATTGAAGCGCACAAAAATGCGCTCTTGAAACGAGCATTTCATTAGCTGCCAATGCGTAGGGCCAGTCGTTTACACATAAGAGCATCGTTCGGCAAAGTAGCCCTGCGAGATGCGTCTCATGCACCAATTGGAATATCCACACCGTAGTTCACTCTCTAGATTGACTCATGTTAGACGATGCCTCAACGTTAATTCCAGTTCACTTCGTTTCTAGGTGATAAAAATTCCTTTTTCAAGAAAGGGAAGGAGGATTAAAATCAATGCGATTTCGATCATCGAAACGTTGATCGACTAGCCTTATTTCTAAAATAGCAAACTATGTGACGAGGAACTATAGAAGCGGTGATTACCAAGCACGCGACAAGCATGGCGGATATCAAAGTAGTGGATGATTCGACTGTATTTCTGTGAGAAGCACCTTTTTCCGTTTAAATAATGAAGCGTTCCAGCAGAGTACCGCATTTCCTACTACAACTGCAATAAAAAACTCGAATTCGATAGCGCCTTCAGCCGACGAAATGTCCTTCAGCGGCTAATTGCTTGCAATGCCGAACATGGCGAGGTTCGGTCGTTGATGCTGAGAGCCGCCGAAACGGAATCTACGCCAAATACTATGCAGCGCCGCTTCTCATTGAATGTGTTCATCTGGTCGAATTAGATGCGCATCATTGGATACAGCAGATGCTGCTGTAGTAAGATTTTACTAGTTCCAAACAGCAGCATCTCTTTGTCTTCCGAAGGAGGGGGTGGAGGAGAAGGAGAGAAGGGCTTTGCACCCGTTCGCTGGATGACATTTTGTTCACTGTCATGGAATCAACAAATCTTTCATCTCTATGGGAAACCCCACCCAGAGCATAAGCCGCCTGGCATCGTCGACCCTATAAGAAAAAGCGAGAGCAGCTTCCTCCTACCATACAGCAGGTGCTCCGATGGCCATAGTGGTGACAGTGGCGCAAGCGCGAGTGCTAAATTCCGACAGCTATATGCGCAGATAAGATTTTGCCGAGTCTAGCAGTCTTCTCATTAGCTAAAAAACAAGGAAATATACGAAGCTCAATCTGGGTAAACATGAGTTAACAGTTTTTCATCGTGAAAATTTTAATCGCCACAATGAATTGGCAGTTATGGGCACTAAAGTCACCAACAGCTGACCGCCTTTGACGCAGTGATAATGATCGGATGCAGCCGTAAAGCGCAATGGTGGTGAATGCACGCGTGATACGATAGCGAATGCAGAAAATCTCATTGATCAATTTTTGTAGCTCACACCTTCGCAGGAAGTGAAAATGAGCAGTGAAATCTTTTGCAGACGCGATATCAAATGGACTGCAATCATCAGGTTGCTAGTAGAGAATGGGTACTCTACTAAAATATAATGAGGATTTTTGAAAAGTTGACAAGTCAAGCTACTTAGCTTCAACTACTCTTTATGCTACAGTATAGTACATACTCTCATTCATGCCACTTCTTCTACAGTCTCTACAAAATTAGTGTGCAGTGCGGTCATCAAATAACCTAGAGAAACGTCGAAAATCTTTAAAGATTAGAACGGCCAAATGAAGGTGATCAGCCCGACTATACCGAAAGATGACGTTCGAAACAGACTAAAGAGCTGTCAAATCAAGCACGGTCTCGGGTCAGACCTCTGATTATGTGCTCACCTGCCCAACCAGAAGCTAATATGGAGCCATGTATTGCCTGGGGCAAGATCTAAACCATTGAGTGCCTTCCGAATGTTTGTCAACACACCAAATTCCAAAGAAGTTACGAGCGTTCGAATCTGTATGCACGAGTATGCAAACGATTGATGAAAAAAAAAAATGATTTTAAATAGAACTTTTGATTTTCAAGTCGAACCAGAAGTTTCAGAGGTGCGACCCAAAAAATTTGAACGAAAAAGTGGCCGTCATAATGNTTTTGATTTTCAAGTCGAACCAAAAGTTTCAGAGGTGCGACCCAAAGAATTTGAACGAAAAAGTGGCCGTCATAATGTTTGAATCTTCCAGTAATCTCTACCGACAACAGCAGCTGCGAAGAGATTTTCGGGCACCTATTATATCGTTCGAATTTTCGTGATAGATACGCATTGTTATGATGGACGAAGAGGCAGCTGTTGTTTCGATAAGCAGAAAGGTATAAGGGAAGAACTATGTTCATATCCAGCATAAGATAAAAGCGTTCATAAAACAAATTCTTCTAGAATCTCTCGGAGGCATCTTTATTTGCATTCATACAATAAATGTAATGGAATCTCCCGAGCAGCTTTAAGATACGCTTAAAGTTGGAATAAAGCGGTATGTATATTGAGGCAACATTCATTTTGGAAGAACAATGATTGCGTTCAAAACAAATACGGCGAAAATTTGGCGGTCATTGCCGAAAAATAATGGAAGCGATAGACCAGTAGAAGGATAACTTTCTTCAAAGGGACATATTAGACGGTCTAGAAATTTATGGGCGCAGAACTTAGCCAAAATGGCCAACCAAAAAGTGCCCTATTATCTTCGTGATTGTCGAGAAATGCGAAATACGCAGTTCCTTAGTTCAGCAGTTCAGCGAACTAAAATTGGTTATTGCCTTTCAAACCTCCATTGGTCGATATTTACCTACTCTTATTTCTTTGAAGTCCTAATTTCCAAAATCGAGCGACGTTGCGAAGATTCTTCAGCAGCAAGCACCATGAGGCGCACATTGAAATGGGCTGAATCACATAGAAATTATTTATTTCTTTTTATCTATTGGTTGCTTAGTTGCTTTATTTAGTTGTTTGAATGCTTGCTTATAAATATTTGTTCGTTTTTAAGCATATTCATTTATTGATCATTTAGTTCATGATTACACTTGCAGGTACCATGATCAATGCGAA
>JAARMF010001556.1:15399-40056 GCA_022844705.1 Toxascaris leonina
ATGCGAACGGAATAACACACTTCATATGTTTTCGTCATCTATATCTGATGCCACTACAACGTTGGTATTGCAAGGATAGTGACTTTTGAGACAACATTCTACGGAAGCGTCAGAGTTTGCTTTTTCGTTCCCCTCCTAAATAATTATCCAGGCAAGCACGTCCGCTCGCCATCAGATCTAGCAGGAATAAGGAACAGCCAGCAGCGACAATACCTACTCTACCAAGACTTCGTCACTGAGCTTGTTCAGAGGTCAGTGCACAGTCATCATCGACTGTTTCGTGAAAAACTGTCAGATCCACCAACCCTCTGGAAGGACAATTTGAATGAATGGTTTATGACATTAGGTTCATGGCAGACCCACAGACTTATTCCACATAACAGCACTGAAAGAAACGGCTAAAGACCAATAAGCGGCACAGGAACTTCGCAGCTGAACCATAAGTGACGACCTTGTCAAGTTCTACAAAGTCCGGCGGCAACAAACTTGTGCAAAATGGCAAGACCAGGAGCCAAGACACGCAATTCGCCAATGTGTCTGTATTTGCGGAGTGGGAAGAAAATTTCTATGAAGCGTCTCCGTAGGCTCATCAGAAGGCACGTGGCGACGATTTCTTAGTAGTCAGAATTGATGTGAATGCATCGGTTCAGAATCGGCGACGCATCAGAGGTGCTAAGTGCCCACAAAAGAAACGTGAGATGACTAGGGATGTCAACTTGACTTTTGTGAAACCGAAGGTTTTGCGGCTGAAATGATGCTCAGAAGGGAAAACAAAACTTGCGGATGACTTGGCAAAGGAGTGAATTAATTGTGGCGAAGGAGGAGTGAAGCAGGAGCAATTTCAAAAGAAACAAATAGATGCGCATTTGTCGGGGGAGAAATATGTGCAGAGCGTTACAAAAGACAGATAGCTATTGTGCATCGCTTCTCTTAGATCGTAAGCGCACGCCGGTATTAGTCAGTTTGAGGTTCTAAAATAAAAATATTGCACCATCCTCTCTTCAAGGTGGGCACCGGCAAGGTGACGGCGGATAACGTTGTAATTCATAAGCCTTGACCCGCAATCATCTGCGCCGTTGATGCGGGATAAAAAAGCAGATATAAGAGGTTACCGAAGGCAACTTGTCAGGAAAGCATCCTAGATAAGTGAGGCAATCGGCGAAATCGACTCTTGATCAAACAAGCGAACTTCCTGGAGAATCTAGCTGAGAAAACTTGAAAGTGGACAAGCTGTGAAACAAGGCTTGCCTAGTAGGCGCTAAAGAAGTATTTGCAAGTGGAAGGCGACTGAGCAGGAACTTGCGAATACAGAGCGGAAAACTCCATTTAAACAGGATGTTTTGTTGAGTAGAAAATAAGAGAAGAGCAAGTTCAGAATTTAGCGATGATGACGGCACTCAGATTAGCGCCTCAGTAGACCGCCACTAAACACTTATCACCAGCACCCTTGGCAAAAAGCGAGGAATATGCGATTGGTACTGACAGTCTCACTAAAAAAGATGTGTATTGACCTAGACAGTATGAGGAATGAGAAGACGGCAAACTAGGATGGCAAAGGGCTCAGACAAAACTTCGTTTGTCATAGAAAAAAATAAGATTCCTCATCGAAGAATCGCTTCCCATTTGTTGGCTAAAACTTATTCGAAAGAACATTCTTTAGCGGATGTAGTGAGAAGGAACGGCAATTCCGCAAGCCAGACCTTGCCTTGGCTACTGACTGTGGGCCACATCAACACATTAGAGGCCTCATCAAAAACGCGACCAATATCTACAGCAAATTTGCCTCCCACTAGTTCTCAGTTGCGTCTGTCACTGGCTCTCCTTGCGACCGGTTCATTTACGATCTTTTGAGGGCGACAACATACGATAGAAGCACGTCTTTTTACCTGGAATATGAACGNATTTACCTGGAATATGTAGGCCTCAACAACACCCACATTCCATGTCCATCCGAGCTGAAGGTGCGTGTCAGAGACAGGTCCTTCAATTCGCCAAAGGTGAGTGGCTATCCAGGCAGCTGTTATGACGCCAAATTCGTCTACATGAATCTGTCCCGGTGCACATGAGTATATCGACTAATAGTCTGTATCAGCAATACCACAAACAAGAAGGTGCGAAGAGGATTTGTACAAGAAGCTGGGAAAACTAATATACTGAGAGCCTTCGAGGCTGCAATCGCTCTTTTTAATGCATTCCGCTTAACTTGCAGTGTGAAGGTATCAGCAAGTGCGAAACTTAACAGAGAATAATAAAAAAGGATAGCATATGAACCAATAAACGGACCGCCCAACAGCCACAACACAATAATCATCTCTCTACGAACTGACCGCTTGTGAACATATTTTAGCGGAAGATGCGCTTGAGGCACCGCAGAAATGTAGAACAACAAAATAAGGATGCAAATCTTATAGCAGTTTTAGTTATGGATACTTGAATTGAAGTAAAGCAAGCGACCCCACTGCGGTGCAGTTTACATCAGCGTAACAAAGCTTCATCACCAAAGCTTTGATGGCTTGATGGGCGGACAGGCAGACAGACAAACAGACATATGCCTATAAAGACGCAGAGGAACGATATTACCACAATACACCTTCCAAATGCAGTTTCGCATGAGCACGTCATAAGCGCAGCGAATTGAGGTGTGCCATCTTGATCCTTTCGCATTCCGATTCCAGCAAAATGAACACCTGGCTTTTCAAAAAATTTATGCGAGGGCAATATGAGCATTAATCGAGTCGCAGAGAGAGATGCAGACAACGCATTCAACAAAAAGGCGATGAATGGCAAACGTTCAACTCGTTTGTTTTTCGCAATTGTTGTGCTCTCGAGGCTCTCCACTACATGATTGACAGATAAGGAAAATGACGGCTATCTTTTTAGTTCACCTCTGGCACAACTGCTTTCTCAGGCGTTAAACTTTTTCGGCTATAGTGTGCATTACAGACTAATGACTATCCACTTTCCACGAGAATCGTATACATAGCTTTGCTTATATATTTGCTTCTGAGAACGAGTGCGTGTATATTTGTTTATCAAGCTCATTGTGTTAGCACAACGCTCACAAAGGCTGCTTCTATCACGTTGCATACAATCTCACTTCCTATCTCTTTGCTGTGGTTAATCAGCTGTGTGAGTTCTTTGCTTGAAATTCACTCAGCAATTTGTGCTATGCGGATTAAACCAATTCTTTTTAGCAACCGATTCAAACAAATGGTCGGCTTTGCAATGAAATGCGTTATCGAGGGGCTTTTCTGTTTCTGGATATTTTGTCAACCGCATACAGTGGGTTAGAACGCAAAGGTGCACTATTCAGCGCACACATGCTTCCTCTCTCTTCCATGTCTTTGCAAATTTGCAATTCTGAAGCGTATCATGGCAGCATCACGATCACGTTGATAGCTTAGTATGCGTGTGCGCTCGCCACCGCTTATCCGATGGTTTCGTTCCAAAGGCAATGAAGTTGGAGCTGTAAAAATTGGTGGATGTAATCAACACCGCAAAATAGCTCCCTATATTTGTACAAAAGAGATTGTGGACATTTGAACGTGCATAAAAATTGCCTCATGTTTTACAATCGGTCGGATAATACTTTGCGCCCGTTGCTTTGTTTTTTTGCCACCGATCGGGCTGGAAAAAAGGTCTTCTGCAAAAGATTTGTAGCAACCATTGCAGCTGTCACAGTAAAAGCAGCACATTGCAATGATTGATAGTTTGCAATTGTAGTACACTATACGAATGATAGAACACATAAATATGAATTGTCTCATATCAGTCCGAGGAAATATATGTGCGAATGTCACAAAATATGGAAGTAACTTACTGAATGAAATTGAGCTAATTAATGAAGGGTCTTCTTATAAGAAGCGGTCCATGTGTCTACTATCGCCATGGAAAAATGATGTTGTTTTGCCTATTGCAGTAGGTTTGCGAGGAGCTGATTGCTAAATGCCTGCCAATAGCAGACAGTAAAGAGTGTCATGAGAAGCAACCAAGGGGAAATTTTGCATTTTGTCAGCTGAGATGAAAACGGACAACGAAGATTGATTATACGATTAGGTGGGATTGTGATTCTCTCCAGAAAAAGCACAAATTGCGCACGATCATTCAAACTCGCGGTGTTAGTGTTAGTACACATCACAGCGAGCCGAACAAAGAATTCGAAGATTGCATGTAAGTGAAAAGTGCCGTTGAATGCAATATTGCGCATTTTCCAACACAAAGACTCGTTTACTAAGCCATCAATGACGGTGTATTGAGGCCTTTAATATGGTCCACATTCCTCTCTTTCCTTCGCTTCATTTTCGCGTTTACGATAACGAAGAAGTTGCCGATAATTCAGCATTATAAGGTTTATGAGGTTTTCAATGGTTTTATTGTTCCTTCTCTCAAGTTAATTTATGCTGCAGAAGAAAGCTGACAAAGATTCTTTAAGACAAATTAATGCAGCGATCTTTTTATTTCCATTCTTCTTTCATTATTGGAAATTGCTCGATTTTTGTTTATTATCTCGAAATGTATCAATAACCGGAAACTTATTTTGGCCGATCCTCAGAGATCGCATCGACGTTTATCTAAGCAGAATGCGATAATTGGCGAAAAGTATAGTCTTTGGAAAGCGGCGTTGACAAGAGTGAGTGGGGCCACGGAAAGCTGTGACTACGAAAGATACGAACTTGTACTGCACCTGCGAAAGGCGCAGTATGAATCGCATGTGATCACAGAGGCATTCCACCCGCGGACCTATTAGGGGGTGAACAAAATCAGACGCAGGGGAGTGTTTGTGATGGAGCCGCTAATGCCGTTCATACTCTACAATATGCTTTTCACGCTCCAAATTAAAATTATTTGATTAAAATCTCAGCGGGAAATGGAGTGAGAAGCTGTGGGACTGAATATTACCTGTCGTAGGCAGTTCCCCAACAAACATATATTACCTCTTTTTTGCCTCAAATAATCCATCAGAGATTTCATCAAATGGCTTATGAAGTCAAGGCAAAATGCATCTCTCGATGCGCTTCCTTTTGGTGGCCCCATTTACCTTCATGTATACTTCCTTTGCGTCTGTTGCAATTTTTTATTCATTAGTAAATAGTGGTGTAACGGAAATATGGAGCTGAACTGATAAAGGGCCTTTGATCGCGATATGAGGGATTAACGGGACCCATCATATAATGCGAAGGATATTCGGGGGAGAGGGGGAGGGTGGAGGGGATGGAGAGGGAGGGGAGTTTATTCATTATAAACCCAGCGCTTTTTTTATAGACAGAGCACTTCGGGAATACCGAAGAAAATAGCCGGTTGGACTAGCTTTTTTCAATTCATTCCGCTGGACCCAGAAATCAACCTATCTTTCGCTCAACTCATCTTGTGAATCCGATCTTCTCTTTGTGATTTTTAGCATGCTGCGCCGGTAGTAGCTCAAAAAACTTTTGCCCGCCTTTCCAGCTTGACCTCACAAAGCAAATATGCAAGTCATGGAGATCGAGTTCCTGACAGCAGTTCAAATACTCCAAAAAGATTTGACTAGAAAGAAACGTGAAAAACCACATTGAAGATCCTTACTGTCTTCATGTGTTCTCACAATGAACTGAAAAAGGTTTGAAACACAAATTTATTTATTTGCTACATGTGAAGACACAGCCCTCTATAATTTGTATAGATCTGGGCAAGATCCAGATTCGAGTCAAACTATAGTGGGTTGAGTCCTGATCTATGAGCGCGGAGCGGGGTGACTAAGCTGACTCTGACTCTATTTCGAACTTATTTTTGAATTCGGTCATGTAACCAGGACCAGATTCTGCCCGTATGGCCAACGCCTTAACTCCGTCCCATTCTCGACGAAGACTGGAATTAGTCTAATTTTTGATAACCATTTCCCTCAGTTCTAAAGAAGCAGTTCTTGGTGAATGATCTCCAGCTACAGTCTTAGATCAAACTCATATTCCTTTATTGAAACCAGTACGAGCGTGATGCTAGTTGGTCGCTCCATGCAACTGGCCGATCAAAAATATTGAAAATCCGAAGCATCGAGCATCCACTAGGAAGCACTTCAAGGGGAGGGAAGTCAGGTTAAGAAATATACATATATATGTACAAGGTAAACATGTATATAGGCACACGTACACAGAGTCTAGCATTTCGTGCAGACCACCAAAGTTCCAATTCGGCGACCTCAATATATGTAATTTGATATTTTCCTAGTTTACTGCTCTCATCAAATGTTATGGCTGCTATCCATTGCTTGTGCATACGGGAAATTTGTCGCTCGCCCCCATGCGTATATATCATTTCCCGAGTCGGAATCGCTACCTCTCGAGATTTGCAAGAAGAGCAGTTTGCATTAAGATTTTCTGCAAAATTGCATTTGTGGCAATTTATTGAAAAGGCATCCCTCGCACCCTTTATGAAATGCACCATAGTGTTGAAGCCGAATCAATGGCACATCCAGCTATTCGAACTCAGAGATTTCTAATACATTTTAACCACTTAGCCACTCTATAACGAGACCGTAACAAAAAAAGCAAACTGAATGCAGAATCAGACGAATATTCAGATGAATTCTTGTCTCAAAATTGCACTCATTGCAAAACAAAACTCCACATACCGCCTCAGCTTTCACCTCATTTCCAGACTGCTAATATGGGATATGCTGGAGAAATTTTAATGGGCACAAAGTGCCGTTCACAATCGAGGACACTTTTTGCAGCGGAAGCATATTAACACTTCAGTGTAATTGCATCTTTTCAATGCAACACGACGAAAAATTTGTTCAACAATTTCCGCAAACATCTTTTCCACATTTTCATTGTCTTAAATGGTGCTGGCTGTGCGACGAAAAACTGATCGGAATATCTGTCGGATAACTAAGATTATTCATTCGACAGTTTACTCGTATTCTTCTCAAGGGACGATATTCGAAACCTGGGATGATGAGTTTGCAATTTGCAAAAAATTACGCCCTAAAGCATCACAGAGTTTTATGAATTTCACAAAAATGCTCGGTTGCATATCCGGCGAACAGAAGATTTCTCCCATCAAAGAAGACAACACTAGTCGGATGAGCTGCGCTCATCAATGTCTCTTACTGAATCTCGTTTACGACGTCGTCTACAAATATGTATTCTCCGCCTTCCCATAAGGAATTGGCCAGGCGTAATGCACTCAGTGCCTGAAGGTGAGTGCCGTTACGCTTCGTGTATTCAGATGGGATGTTTTTGTTTGCGATGAGCAAGATGCGCTACCGATTGATAGTTAGTGAATAGTGAAGTTGGATTGAGAAAAATAGCACGAAAATGATGTAGTAATTGGATTGACGATAAGTGCATTGAGTGTATCTGTTTTGAGTTGAACCGATCGGCGATCGCCCAACAAGTATTCCCATTGGAAAAGACGCATCCTCGAAAGTAGCAATGCAATTGACAACGAGCGAATTGTGCACAGCTCGCTTGGACACATCCACAGTATTGATGACAAATGTATGGCAAATTAGCTGCACACTTTGTTAATATTTTCGGTAAATTAGCCAAGTGACTGGCCATTCCAAATATGCCAGTCCTAAGCGTTCATAGCCAGAATATCAAAGACGATTTCATCTAACGTTGAATTTTTAAACGATTGCGAAATTCACCGGTTAGGAATGACGTGTTAGCCTTCAAAACACGAAAGTCTATAGACCTATGAGAAATCATGCCGAATGACGCATGATGCGCATCGCACCGCATCAATGTCCATATAAAATTCAACGATGTGCCAGGAAATACAACAGTACACCGCTTATCCATGACTTCGGCGAGTTTGAAACGAGAAAAAAGAGGTGAACGAAATCTGTTGAATAAATGAACCGAGACTACAACTAATTCAAAGAACGGTGGGACCACGTGCTTAGCTTCCTCATGAACTTATTCTGCTGCAAAAGACTTCTTCGATCGTAATGAAAACTTTACAGAGATCCAATATTGCCTAACTGAAATAAAGTAAGCAAAACAACAGTAAGGTGATGATGGAATTGAAGTTGAATAGCGGATCTTTGTCAGAACAAAGGTAACATTATCGCATGAAACGGGAGCATCTTTAAGTCACGCCACTCAAATGGATAATATTTACAGACATAAAAAGTACATCCAGCGATTAAGAAGTGAACTCATTTATAACCGCAATTAAAGGCAGCAACACGTTTCATTGCATTATTGCATCACCGCTTCATTACAAAATCAGAAGAACGTGGCACGAATTGTTTTTGCACTCCACCCTTGTGAGCGCGCACGATTTCAAAACAGACGCTGATCCTTTCTGAATTTGATTTTATCCCGCTCATAAAAATCATTTAGAAGATGTTCGTCCCATGACGCTAAACAAAATCTTAGCCGGCACAAAGTTCACGCGAATTTCTGGCAATTTGAATTGCCTAGAACCCTTGTGAAAGTATTGGTGAATGGAAAGGTGCTTTGAAACCCCCTTGAGGAACTGTCTGAAACTCTCTTTGAAGTATCGATCATCCTATGCCAACAATTCAAAGATATGCCAACAAAAATCGAGAAACCGTCCATAACAAAGGCAACCATGCAAACATTCTTCTTCAGAATGAAACCGAATCCTCAACACTATAGAGCTAGCGCAATTGTTTCTTAGTCACCAATCACAAAGCGTCAGCTGGCATTGTAAGCACATCATTCGACGACAAGTTGGTTTGTGTAATGAGTGGTTAAAGCTGAGATCGGCTGTCAGAAGGTAACAACTGATTGAAGCAATATGAACAAATAAATACACCTGAGACAATGAACTGATAATGTGCCCAACCGACAGACTATACGATCGGGCAGACATGCGGACAGAATGACTACGAAGTGAGCAACCAGCTCATCGGTGGTTGGTTGACTGCTACTGCCAGCTAGCTGCCGCTAAGAGTGGGAATGCGTGTGAGAATTCATAAAAATGCAGTGCAAATGCATGAAACGCCTTTCCAAGAGAGATTTCACCAAACAAAGAGAGTCGTGAAGAGCGCATTTGGATATCCGTCCTGGTTTCAAAGCTGCTTGATGTGAACTATGCACTCTAGATGGGGAATGAATTTTGCACTCAACGCCACTTAACATTCATTTTCCACTGCTCATAACCTGAATAGCACAAAATAAAAGAACTTGTGGAGTAGCGTGCCGCGCTTTAACTACACAGAGCCGTATTGTTATATCTCCTTCGTTATGTGTGCTATACAACTAAAATCGGTAGAAACTCTCAACACAAAACAATACAGCACGACAGTCTTACAGCTCCATTGGAGTGACACTCATAGGTGCCCTAAATATCCCGAAATCAATTGAAAACATGCATATACGTAATAATCGTTCCATTCTCGGAGATCTAACTATCTGAAGCCGAGATTTCTAGTGAGGAGGACAGAATGTTCTCACTTCCTTCAATTTTATCCAAAATTTCCGATTTTGTATCCACGAATGCTAAATGAATTCAAATATGCATGAATCTCACCACTGAATCACATCAGGAAATTCGTCCTGAAACTTGTTGCACGTTTTACAACGGCACATTGAAATGTTCTCAACTAAGCTTTGAAAAAATAATGTTTAGTGCATTCAGAAATACTCCTGAAAGCAGAGCACAAGTTTGCATCATATAGGTTACATAGCAAAGTTTGGAATAAATTGTATTACTGTGTGAAATTTTAGCAATCTCCGTTAGTCAACTCACATAGCAAAGTTAGCAACTCTAATATCCCTTGCTGCCGCACCTGGTGAACAACAAAAAGTCACACCTATATGAGAGAACAATGATTCGGCTTCCAAAATTGCTCAGCGTCCCCATCGAAAAACGGCACTCTCTATGAACTTACACGGTCATTCTCACAAATTCAAAAGCCTGAAACGCTATGTGTTGAGGCGTCTCAGTCAGCTGGCCTATCAGACAACTTAAAAGATTCGAAGAAGCACAATTAAACTCGTTCGATGGTATTTCACTTATCTTGAAGCCGAGAGAAATAAGCATAGTTGACACATGTCATTCACTCATCTTCACCCACCAAAGCAGCGCATCATATAAAATTGAATGGGGTGTTTTTTGTACTGAACTTCCCCATTTTGGCTTTGAAAAAATGTATGCGGCTGAACTCGTCCAATACAACGGTCATCGGACATCACAGTTGCGCTTGGCGTTGAATATATGATCAATTAAAATGATTCCGAATATCGGTGATCACCAACGGCCAATTTATGGCCACCGAAGCCGCTCACTGAAATCACTCTTGTCGGTGAGCGTCGGCTTTCAGACGCTTTTCGATGGTCATCGGCAGGGGCCACGTCGGTGGCGGTCAAAGCCGTCTAAATTGGTCGTTGCATCGATCACCGCCAGCATCGACAATCGATGCTAACCCGACGAAATCTCGTCCGGTTGGTAACCGACTGAAAGCGTTGGCCAGCAGCTGGAGTTTGGATGCAATCAGACGCATCTAAAAACGATCGGTCTGTTAATAACCGGGACGCTCATTAAAAACCAGCCTTCGGTCGCAACCAAGAAAACGGTATTCTTTGGTCGATGAAACCGACAGAGGTTTGGTTTCAGATCAAAGTTCTGTTAAAAGCTATTGACCGCAAGATTAACAGTAAGCATTAATTGATTAGTGCAGTTACACGTCACACAACCTTTACTCTAACAGCAACAGCAAATGGCTATTCATTTGGAAACGATTAAAGTCGACGCAACCAAAATAAACTGGACAATGACATCACTGAAATATTGGCATAGTCATATACGGATCAAACATTTGAAGCCTTCTTCAACAATTTGACTCATAATGAAACTTTTGAAACAGAACTTAGAAGAGTGGTGGAATAGAGCAACTATAGCTTATCTATCGTGAACCAAAAGCATCACTTATATCCTATCACACCTCATATCACTATTAAAAACCGACACTCCCAACTAGCTCAGTAGTCGCGGAGCCCTGCTTGTCTGATATCATTATAACTAGCTACGAGCTAATCTCTACGCAAATCATCGCCTGAAAATATATCGGTGCTGTTCGACCGAACTACAGGTTTTGCCCTCTTTCACCTCAGATAAACCGCAGAACCCAAGAAGATCGAATTGTAAAAAGGGATATCCTATGAGCAAGCATTCGAGAAGGGGTAACACTTTGCAGGCCATAGTATCGCTGAGCAACGTTCGTTCCTCATCTGCGTTTAAGGTGCACTAATCTTCCTGACTGTCCCATAAACGTCAAAAGCTTCGTTCAAGTACCTCTACTAGCATCAGATTTATGAAGACGTTCTTTTTCATCTCCATTTCGCTCTTTGAATTCATAATTTTTTCTCCATCAATCAGTAAAAATATGTTTGCCGTCGCTTTTGCGCTCTCCTCCAACAACATATCCTACCATCCAATCGTTCGTTCGAAACCATGTGGAACGATACATGAAGTGCGGAAACTACAAAGCAGTGGCGAGTTCACCACCCACCAAGGATCCCAGCTGATGTCAAGAAAACAAGATCGTCAAATGTACTGGCACCCCTGACACAGTCAGGCAAAAGCGGAAGAAAGCGCGTACATTCCGCCCAGCCAGCACTCCCATGCGTTTTTAGCAACACGTGCTCAAATTTGCAGAAGATCCCACCACGACTACCTATTCCACAGCTTCAGACGGGGAGTACCTGTTAATCCTTGCTTGTTACTGATGGTTTTTAGGAAGAGAGGATAAAATTTGCGCTCCTCTAAGAAAAGTCCTTCCACCTTGTTCACTGCTATCCGCCATCCATAATTTTACATCATTTGCACCTAAAGACACAATTCGGAGACAAAATATAAACGGCCTTCCCTGATCGCGCCCTGTTTGCATTCGCGAGAACGTGCTGCCATTAAGGATATTCGAGAGATATCCCACACTCTGACCAGCGCTCTTTTCCTTCAAATCTGAATCCTTCCCCTCCCTTTCGTTTCGTCCAGTGTAAAAGTACGAAGTCAAGCGACTTCCACAACAAATTTACAGCACGTTCATGCAACTTTGAGCATATCACTTAACGCATAACCGAATGCAGTTCAAACTTTACAGAGTTCGCTTCGATTTGACCACAGTGCACAACAGGCAAGCAGTGAAAAAATGGACCATGTAGTGAATGTTTCTGCGTTGCTTTTGTATGGCTGCCTTCACAGAAATTTGCCTCTCCCATGTGCGGTTCGCCATGTCGCTGACGAAGGCTCTCCAGGAACTCGTTGACAGCACAACGCCTTCCCACATCCTTCCACTTGGCTAAGCACTGTCTTCTTCAATCGCGGATATCGGTTCCTCTTTCGGAACTTTCGTATAGTTCAAAATAACCCCACACTTTGCTTTCTTTGATTTGCTCTTTTATTCACTTTCGGCGCGTGTTGCAGTCTGTCTTGTTCTGCGAGGATCGTCGCCACTCATATATTCACTACATTTGCCCTCTGTCATACTTATTGGATCCTCAGCATTTTGGCTTCTATCGGGAACGACTTCGTGACGAAAATGGGAATCTCCTAAGATTGCGGGCATAATCGGGGCATCGGTTTCCATTTACTTGTGGCATTGCATCAGAACCATATGAAGTTCCGTAAAATCCGAATATGAGCGCATAAGGAAGATGAAAGGCGTGAGAGAACAAATGTGCCGATTGAATGGCGAAATGCCTAAAAATGAACTCACTACATAGACGTAGAGAAGAGGGATAATAACTAAAATAGTTATCTCAATATCACAGAACGCGAAAAAGGGCAACTCTATGACAGAAGAGCAGCCAAGTTTATGCGGTTTCAACGTAAAAGCGATGGATCTGCAACGAAGCATAAACTGCCAACAGCAGACGACTTGCCGATTGGGCGAATAGAAGTGGTAAAGAGCAGAATCGTATTGAACACTGTCAAAATTGTCACCACGTTCTGGGAAGAGTTGTCCCAACCGCTCATTCATGAAGCGTGAACTATTCTGAAACGTGCTTCTACATGCATAATCCCGCATTTCTTGTTCCCCATCCCTTCAGTGCCCTCTTCCGCCCGAATCTTCCCTACACACCTTTCTTTTGCGCTTCAACGAATATTATCACTTTGAGTTCATACAACATTCACTTCCAGATCGTATTTCATAACTTCAAATGGTGAAGCATAACCTATCCTATGGCCAGCTACGAGGAAGAAGACCCATTCAATGAAAATTAAGCTTCCGTTGCATCGAAAAACTGAAGACGAAACCGAATTCGGGCGGACAACATACGGCCAGAATTTGGTCGGTTAGTTATCATCGACACATCAAACCGTCCTCGATCGGCTTTGTGTGCATAAAGAGCACTCTACTGTGTTATTCGGAGGCCAACGAAACGACTTTCAGCGAGTCGTCACCGAAAGAATTTTTTCCATCATTTGTTCTCGTTAATATGGCACGTTTTCAGGGGAATAGAGCAATAAGGCTTGTGCGACGTCAGGATGCGTGTGAAAGTAATACAAACGTGCTAGTCATGGATCTGCAACCACTGAAAAAAAATTCGACGTGGAAGGTGGAGCTAAGCGAAAGACGGAATGGATCTCATTATGTTCAAAAGTCCAATAATTGCAATAGGATTTTGTAGTTGGATGTAGAGTGGCATATCAATTTAGCGAATGCTGATGGAGTCTTTGTAATGGACTATGACGGTAATGCAAAAAGACTCATGCAGATGGGACAGCCGGTTCAGTTTTTAAGTTCAGATCAGACCAGTGGTAAGTAGAAAGACCGAATAGTTGAGATAATCTCTACCTCTGTTCATGCTCCAATGCCGTCATCAAATTTATTTACGTGCCATCTTGGCTACTTCCTTCAGTTTACATCCAACCGAGAGGAGAACTGGAGTCGGAAATTTCGAATGTGGTACCTTCAAAAGAAATAAAGTCGAGAAACGAAAGTTCAAAAATCGAGAGGGAGCTGTTGTAGACAAAGTGTTCCTCGGCGACTGAAAGAAGTTTCTTCTTAATTCGACCTGAGAGAAGTTCTTCTAAAAGTGTTTACAACGTGAAGATGCCCTCCGACAATCTTCCACAAGAATAAGGCTCTCGAGAAATGCGTTAAAAATCACATGTAGTGCGTCCATATTGCTTCTGGCACACAACACAAAATTTCCTCAACAAAGACATTCATTCACATGTAAGCTGAAACATCAGCCATTGGCCCCTGGACAGCAATAAATACAAACAAAGAGGTCTCAGGACAATCGATACAAAATTCAGGAACGTAGACATCTTTCATAAGAGCAGCTAATCGTCTCTGCACACTCATGCTGACGCCAGATAAGTAAGTACTTGACAGCATTACTTCGATTGTGATGGGCAGAAAGGTGTCAATTGATAGCGAAATCTTAACATTAACCGCTTGACCTAGTGTAAGCCTAAGTTATAGTGCTGCTGAGGAGGACGACATGTTCAAGTGGATAGTCGCTTGCTAGGGGGAAATCCTTGCGGGCGCGATTGTCGCAACATCCCGTTAATACTTGCTGACTGTGCTCGTAAAACCACTCGCAGTAAATTTTAAATAGCATAAACTAAAAAAGCTAAAAACATCACTATAATAACGCAGAATGACGTCTTCATACATGCGAAATTATTGAAACAGTCTCAACAACGTGCTCGTGAAAATATCAAAGATCGATGCTGTGACAAAAGCGCCGATCTGCAAGTCCCCCATATGCGTTTACTCTACAATATTGCACACAAGTTCCCAGCTTTTGACTTTAAGAAGTGGCGATGTTATGTTTCCAAATGATAGTTATGCTCTGCATTAGCCCCTCTGCTAACAGCAGTGAAGCAACAAAAGTGGTTTCGGCTGTCGTCCAGCAGTTCCCACATTAGACAATGTCGTTGTGCTCAACTCGCAGGTCTGCGCAGCTTATGTCTTTATATTCGACGTTTTTTAGGCGATGCAAAAGACTGAAGGTTCATTTCGACTGGCTGTCGAGATGCCTCAGAGGTCAAGCTAGCTTTCTGTTTGAGGATCGCCCTAACACACTGAAAACAATAGATGAATGAAATTTATCGACCTGAAAGCCTTTCGTCTGAAATCGTTAGCGCTATCAAGCCGTTTGTGTATGAGGATTTCCTTCTGCTTTCAACTCTTCATCATCTCCGAAATCTAAAAAGAACTAACGATTAGAAAGCTAAACTCGTTTATCACAAGAAATGAATTCAAGAGGTGGAATTTCAAACGTTTTGCTGCGATCGAAGCTTCACTTTCCACTGTATAACAGCGCTCTAAGAATGCAGTATCCGAATATGCATAGCCACCGAGCGATGGAGAAATATTAACGTAATAATAGCCAGCTTCTGAATTCTGAGTGAATAACTGAATCGAGGTGAAATCTTCTTTGAGGAGTCGACAAATATTAGGTGACGGAGAAATCTCAACGATCGATGGTGGCAGCCAGCATCGAATGTTCGCTGCGTCTCAACGATGGTCACTAGAAGAGGTTTCACTCAAAAGTTGTGGGAGTAGCAGTGGAATGAGAAAATGGGATTTTTAGAAAAAGCACACCCTAAAGCCATTCATCAATTGTCTTGTTTGAGCATAGCTGCATTCGAAGCGGCGGCTCGGTGTACCGCGCTCGCCACCATTCAACTGCGAGCCCTACCTCGAAATAGCCTCCTATATGCCTCACCAGTGTCACTTTGGAAAACTGTCCCTATTTGAGAATTGTATTCCAGCAACTGAGCTGCACTTTCAGAAAACCTTTTCCTACCTTATCTTCTTCCTTCCCCACCGGCTTCCTCCTCCCAAAAATTCTTGAAAACTCGAAGGATCATTATCACAGAACGTATGGCAGAGTGGGTGATTTCACTCCAAATTCCCTCTCAATGCAACAGGCTGATTTCACTGCCCAATACTTCAAAAACAGCAATGTAAGAAATCACTGTCCAAATTGTCCATCCATCCACAAGTATGCACCTCTTCGTTGTGACTGCTTCATGAACAAATGCAAACATACTTCCAAACCCTCGAAATTGTTCAGTGCAGAAAAATCATTCCGGTTAAAGCAGTCTTCTGTGATACACAAAATGCACCTCGGAAAGAAGCTGACTGCACATTATTAATTAATCGACTAACCAAATATCATTTACTATGATCTAAGTTGGAAGAGATTACATTCTAATGATTCTTTGAAGAACGTTTGTTTATACTGAAGATGATGCCAACTGAGACTGAGTAGTATACATCCGGAAATACTGTTCAAGTATCGAGAAATTTCGTCAAAGTTCATCAAAATATGCCTGAATGAGAATCATATAGCAACATCTAGGATCATCTTTAAAGAGCATGCGGTTGCTGCAAGATCCTGGCGAATGAAGCAACATATTCCAAAAACTTCTCAGTCATACGTCCGTCTTTCGTTTGGGACATCGATACTCTAACCGATGGGAGTTTTCCACTTCTCCAAATCTCTGCGACGGGAATATCTCTCTGTGAGTTTCATGACAGAGGAAATATAAATATAGTTCATATATGAAGGAAATATTTTTATCTCTCTTTACCTTATTCAGACGAAAAAATTTGAAAACTTTCCAAAGTTGTGCAGCAAACAAAGATATCGATCGGATGGTTTGCCACAGCACGCCCTGGCGATAGCATCTGAGCGTTCAAATCACTCAGTGATGTTGCGAGAAACAGTTAGAATTGGCCGTCAGAGGGATCCGTCCTGTCTTCTTGTCGCTAAACTCGTCTGATGACTGTGGCTCAACCAATAATGAATCTTCAACGCTGAGTGATAGCTGTTTCGAGGACGACCTTTGGAGGCAAATTTAAACGATCGTCGTATATTTTAAAACATGAAATGAGAAAGCAAGGTAGTACAGCAAAGGTATTTTAATAACGATGCGCCGATCTTCGTCCTCTACTCCCTTCATCTCCACTGTTTGGCTATGAATTCCTTCCGGATTGCTGCGAAATGCGTTTCGTTTAAATCTGCTCTAATCATCTGAAATAACTGCAGACGAGAACTTGCAGAGCTATCGGCGTACCTCATTTTTGACAGAGTTTTGAAGACACAGTATCAATGAACTCTTAAAAACTGACACTCTCAGCATCCTGTGACTTGCAGCACTTTCGAAAAGAGATGTAATCCTGTAATGTTAGAAAATTTCTCAATGCTAGCGCGACTTTCATGATGCTTTATCATTCGCATTCACAATGCATTAATTGTGCTTAAACAACAGCATATATTAGCACATTATATGGTTGAATAGGCTAATCCACCACATACTTCCACCTTATACGTGTTTGCAGAGGTAAGTGCATCATATCTCTTCGCATTGATTAATGGACGTGTGTGATGTGTACGTCTGCCTGGTAGTTTCATATGCGAAGCGAGTGGCATTTATGCAACAGAACGCGAGAAATGGAATGTTTACTATGGAGTTGAAGGATATTCATCTGATGCGGAATACTTCTGCACATTTGCAACAACATTGACAAGTGGACGAGTCATTTCACACTTACAACGGTTTGGAAAAGACGAGCATTTTGTAGATTTTTATGATGGCTGAGTGCAATAATAATGGACGTTAGCAGTCTATGAATGTGGATAGCCATACAATACACGGTGCAAAAGAACGACGTTGTGGATTATTTGGCACACTCTCTCAGCTGTTATTACTGCAAGTCTTTCGATTGTTGAATCATATGATCTCTCAATTTTGGAGCCCTGTCAAATTTGATTTCAGTGGAGATGCTGGGCGTAGCGAAATAAGTTATTTGCAGGTTCTGGTTTGAATGTTGGCATCATGTGTTACTAGGTACATATATAGACTACACCGGGCTATATACTCCTTGGTTATCGGAGGATTGTCATATGCTCCTGAAGAGAGGTAGGAAGAACTGGAGAAGGATGTCGCTTTATGGGCAGTTTACATACCCTTGCAACGTCATTCGGAGAGCCAATTTCACGAATCATCATCGAATAATATAATATGCACTTACGCTTCAATTGATCTAACTGACCGCAAAGAGCTTTTATAAGCTTGTTTGCGACCCTAACGGGGTAAGATGAGTGTGATCGGTTGTAAGCACTTGAAAATTCCTAGACACCGTTAAATGACTACAGCTCTGAAGCTCATAGGTTTATGTAGTATATGTGGTATATAGAAATGAAGGTAGCAGTATGAAAACTGAGATCCCTTGCGATGTCTGTACGGCGTTGCTTGGATGCGGCGAGGTCAGGATCGCGAAAGATGGAAAAATTGCCAACTGCATCGATAGAGGGAACGACAACATCGGTGAAGTCACAACTGTTCAAGGTTCAAGGTATTCAAGGCATATGTGGTGCCATTGCACTCATCACATTTCCTAATCCCAAATTCAGTGGTTTTCAAGTTGGAACCATCGTACAAACTGCCAACCAATCACAAATGGCAAACCCCATCAAAGATATCGTACGACGACCATATGCAAATACGTGATGTCACGAAGAGCTATGCCAGGTATCGGAAGCAAAGCTTTCTCTCACCTTTAAATTTGCAATTTGCTTAGTTCTTCAGTTGAACCGTGCAATAAATATGCAAGCTCACCTGCTCTAACCAATTTCAAATGCATTTCTAATGGCGGCGACTCCGCACCGCAATACAATCTTCCTGCCAATTGCAAAAAAAAAGACTTGTACCTACGAGACAGAAGCTTAAGGCAATGATGCATGGATCTCTCGTTAGCGCTCATGCAACCGTTATGCGCCGTATTCTGTTTATCCCTCCTTTCGAGGCTAAGAAGAAATGTTCATTTGTTTTTGTATCGTTGAGAAGTCATTTCATACACTAAAATCGCGATGAGAACCCTTTAAAAAACTCAGTTCTTAAATTGAACATACGTTTTCAAAATAACGATTGGCTAATTTCCCCAACCGATAAAGTTTCATTAGGGCGTTTCGTCATATAGGGCAACGATAACAACAACTGTTGTCGCCATTTTTATTGTCCCCAATGATGTCTGCATTGAGAGTGCAACAATAACCTTGAAATGTTTTATGCAAAGAGATAGGGAGCACGCAATCCGATCACGAGAGTGGTCACCAAGATGACAATCGTGAAAAGAAGTAAGCCCAGTCGATCCACCACCATCGCTGCGAATTGCCATTCGTAACCGATGTGCTTCTCCTCCACTTCATCGTCATTTCGCTCTCGTATCACCTATGTACATTTGCCTTTGGTCGCATACTGCTACACAATCGGCAACTTGCAAACAACACAAATGAGCAAATTCGAGGCATTGGCACTGTGTAAGAAAACAAATTTTTGACATACCGTATGCTATCGGTTCGCTCATTCACAACAAAAAAGTGTTTCGAGGCAACAAATAGTGGAATGCATTAACATTGTATGAGGTCGGCTGTAAAAATTGCAGTGATAGGTGCATTCCGTGCATATGATGTCTATGGTGATGGGCAAAGGGCGGAGAGCCTGAGGAAGTNGGATTACGGAAAGAGATGGGAGGTGCGAAAGAAGAAAACGATCGCACTAGTTCTTTTTGGTATAATTCGATATATAAGCGAGGCGTATTACAGCAAAATTAATTTGGGAGTACAATTGCACCCATATTTCCGGCATAGACACAAATGTCGCTCATTTTTGAATAGCTACCGCGTGCGCTAAACAAGTAGAAGCAATGAGATATATTTGTGTGCAACAACCTTACAATCCGCTATGATCACTTTAACACGGGTGTGTGCATAACGACGAGATAAGCAAAGAAGTAATGTGTTTTCTTCTGTGGAAATCTTCAAAACATTCATATGAAATCGATGAGTAAACATATGACTCGACAGACACTGAAACACTGTGATGAATGCATTCCCAAGTCGATACTAGATCCAATAGCAAAGTATCTCGTTCATATCTCCACATCAGCATATGCTTCGTGGAGGGTACTTTGTATTTCTCAATTTCCTTTTCTTCCAGTTAAGAATAGCAGCAAAGGATTTCAATAATGCACCACATTTCTTGAGAAAACATTTTCCTGCCGCAAACCGGACGAATGCATAAGTGAAAACGTTTTCGACATAAGAAATATCATTTCTATCAAAAAATTCCCCTTTCAACGACAATTTTAATCAATAGCTGTTGGCTATATCCGAAGCCGATTTACGATCGTTGTGACGAAAGGATATGCGACTAGGGAATAGAAGTTTATGGCGAAATAATAACAATAGTGTTCACACATATCGATGTTGATATTGTGCACACTACGCAACGTCTTGTCGAGCAATATGCGGTGTGTTTTTATTGAAATGCCACTCAATGAGCGCTCTTAATCGTTTAAAACTTCAAACTACGAAAATAACTGTGGAATCATGCCTGAGCACAAATATTTTATTGCTGACTTCATTCATATCACCTATACTTTTACTTAACATCGCTGTTATTCTTCGTCCCTTCTCAAAAGGGTTCATAATTACCAATGCAGAGTTTCTTCGTCAATCAATCCTCTGCACTCCTTTCACATTCTTACAAGGCTCTGAAGCAGTTGATATTTTTATCCCTTATGATGCTTCTGCAGTGAATTGCTTCAGATTTCCTTTTGAAGCATATCTACTGTGAAGAGAGAGGGGGGAGAGACCATTGTAAGAGAGAGCTAATCCTCGATGAGTAGAGGATATTTCAGAAAAATACCTTCACATGATTGTAGATGCGATCAAGCAGCTTCAAACGCTGTTGCAATACACGATCGTGCTTTGTGTATTGACCGACTTTTATTTGGAACATTAGCGATTGGAAATTCTCGCGTAATGCTTCACCAAGAATTTCCACAACACGACTATTACCGTCCATCTGAAGTGTATCAATAATTGTGTTCATTATTCATTTTCCGTTTAAATTTTTCTTAGAATCCTTTCTAGCCTGTACCAAATCGCAAGTTTATTTAATTAATCGCTTTAGCAGCTCAAAAATTATGGTAGTAAAATGGTGGAAAAGAGTGACATATCAAAGAAATTGTCAAAGTGAGCAATGATGCTCATGATGTCATTCGCTGATGTTACGGTGATTTACAAAGAAACAAGCGCACATTTTATTGACTCTAGCTAACTGACGTTTGTTCTATAGCNATAGCTAACTGACCTTTGTTCCATAGCATTATATATGACATCGTTATATCGCATTATGTGAGCAGCGTGCCTTTTGTAGGGATCCACTCAAATGCATATGCAGTGGCACTAGTCGGTGCGTTATTCTAGACATTTTAGAATGCCGTTTTATCTGTTAATCCTTCATCCTTCGTTTTATCAGCAGCAAAGAAAAATGCTTAGATCAGCAGTGCAGCAATGTATACAACTCTGAGCGAGATGCCTCATAGGCTATCCTCTGCAGAATCTTTTCGGTTAGGAGAAAAGGGCGTAATGGGACAACAACGGTCACGGCATAAGAAACGATCAAAACATCACCACCAGCATCCATTTTTCAGCCGCAATGATGTCTCTATAATCCGATCTCTCAAATTTTCAAAGATGGTTCCGCCTATCAGCTTCAGCACAAAGTTCGATATAAGAGCGTTTTATAAGCAATCGGAAGACTGTTGTGAGCATCCGTATGCGGAATAATTTGCATTGCCAGGCAATTATGANAAGACTATTGTGAGCATCCGTATGCGGAATAATTTGCATTGCCAGGCAATTATGATTGAAACCACATATGCCTATCGTGTTAAAATAAAAATAGCTGCTAAAAATGGAAAAGCTTTATGCAATAAATTTTAGTCATTACAGAGTGATTTGCTCAGCTTTACTCCACATGAGTTCACGGACAGCGGAATCGTTTAGATATTTTCAAATGGGAGAATTTTTGCACATAAAGAAAATTCATTTGCTTGTCTCAGGGTTCCATTAGCAGACAAATGATTTTTAAGCTTGGACAAGCTGACTAAAATCAGCAGTCACGGTAGTGGAGTTCCTCCTCTCCCTACGCTCCGTTCTCTAATGCCATTGAGGTTTGCAACATAAACATCCACGATTTAAATGCCCTCGCTTGATAAGCACACGTCAAGTGATGAAATTATAGCCGAATGGATATGATGGATATTAAATAGCGAACTTACATAAGAGAACGCTGTTCGATCATTGTCACAACGATTTTTCCGCTCCGCCCAACTCTCTTTCAGCGTCCGAAGATTATTCACTCGTTTCGGTTGTTTCATTCGTAATAAGAATGGAACCCATTCAAGCAATATATAACGCATCTGAATGGATATTTTTGTGAAAAGCGTTCATTGGGGAACAATGATACCAACAGCAGTTTCAAATTATCCTTTAAAAGTTAATCTTTATTGGACGGCTTTCAGGACTGCTGCTCTCGTTTATGTTGAAAGAAGACGAGAGATCGAAGATCTTATATTTTACGTTCTCGTAAACTTGTTGTACTGTTTCAAAGCCAATTAATGGTCAACTATTTTTTTGTGAGATTTCTCGCACTGTAAAGGCATACTAACTTGAATTTATTATGTTGAGTCTCTATTCAAAAAATCGTCTCCCCCCTCCCCCTCCCCCCCACCTCACCCAATGCTAATTCCAAGGCGTCTGCATGCATCAGTTTGCTTGATGATTTCGATTTGTGGAACATATTAGTGAAATTTAACTAGTACAATTTACACAGCAAATGATCGACAGAATGCAATTTTGTGCCGAATGACCAGATCGTTTCTGAAGCGTTGCTAGTCAAACGATTCATGAAAGCCCCATTTTGTTCAGTGGCCTGTGCCGCATGCGTGAAAAAAATTTTCGACACTAAAGTATTTATATAACCGGTCGGTTGCCTAAGACGTATATTAATTTTCGTTGTTTTTAATCTCTCACTGCACATTGACAGAAGTTGTTAACGCAAAGGTGAGCAACTGCTAAGAGATTGCATATTATTCGTCTCTCTGACTGCTCTCTTCTCCAGGTGTTCACTATGGGCTGTGTAAAGATCAAAGACCACTGACCCAAAAGCCCATTCGATGATAGTTGTCAGGATTGCGGAAGTGAATCGCCTGTACATAAACGGTAAATGCGGTTGCTGCGGCCGAGATCACCATACAACTTTGGAAAAAGACTCCTAAAATGAAGCAATTGTTGAACACTGCACAAATTCGTTTAGAGCGCTTTTTGCAACAGCAAATATGTGTTTGCAAGCTCTTATTCTTTCACTGTTTGGAAGTCTCACTTGCCAATGACTGCATTTGAATGAGCGAAGTCTTTCCAGTGGGAATTTTCAAGCAGAATTTATTTTGCATGGATTTGCAACATATTCCGGGTTTCACTTGCTAACGATAATGAAAATCTGATGATGTTGCAAGCCTTTTATTGCCACTTTAGATTTTTTTAACTTAAGAAGCAGATTGGTGTTCAAGTCCTCGATCAAGTTGATATTGGTCTACTACAACTGTTTATCTCGCTGCAAGTTGAGAAACATGTTTCACTAATTATGATTAAGGCATTCGAATGTCTGCATACCCTAAAGGACGATTTAACCGTGCATTCCATGCCGTGCTTCCGTTCATATAGAAGTCGGTATCCAAAAAGTGCTACATGTGTAAGGAGATAGCAAGTATCTGTCCAATTGTTACTTACCAAGTAATGGAACTGCCTCAGAAGTTGGTGGAGTCATTTCATTCATAATTGTGAGGAAGATGCAAATGGCGAGTGAGACGGAAATTTGCAATCCCACCTTCTCGCATGTGTACGGACTTAGTGTGAATCCGAGCACAACTAATATAAGCGTCAGCATACAAGGCATAATCAGGTTGAATGCATAGTATCTGCAAATTGCAAAAACAATTCCTCACGATGCTTATTTGTTGTTCCCCTACTAATAATCTAGAGCGTTTCACCTATACTACTTGTACGATGCAGGCTTCTCGCGTTGCCCGCTTATTCAACACCTAACATTGTGTCTAGTCACCTGTACAATGTACAACTTTTCGTCCTTCTCTCCACCCTCACCTGTACCAGCCACTGTACATATTGCATTCCCAACTTCACAAATGAAATGATTTATACCTCTCTGCCTATACCAACCGCTAAAGGTACATGCCTCATCTACATCAACGAACAACAGTGAAGTGGAAACTAGGGGAAAATTTTAGCGTGATCCAATGTTCCCTCGACCGATGATCAGAGATCACGTTTAGGAATGCGAAAAGATTGGAAAAAAAGTTCACATGCAAAGTTGCAATGCAATTTCCCTAGAGGATCACATCGGTCAATTTTCAGCCTGCTTTGTTATTAATCTCTACAAACGATAGTTCATTCAAATGTCAGAGAAATTTCAGTAAGGAAATGATGTAAAGATTGTTGAACCGAACTGAAATTTGGGATATTCCCTATGTAATGATGACGTTTACTAAATTTAACTCTCACGAGGATTCCCAATACGTAACAGAAACCCTACAAAAGATTAATAAACTATTAGACAATTATTTGCGCATATAAATATGAATATAAACGTAAAAAGGCGACAAATTGAATCGCTTGTTGCAAATTTTCACTTTTAATTTACTTTTGACGTGCGAATAGTTTCATAGCTGATAATAATGTACCTCATATTTGCTCAGACTAAACATCTTTTGAAAAATACTCCTTGAAATGGTTCTCTTGGCAGCCTTCATTCAGTGTTTGCCAAAAAAATTCCGATCCTCTACAGTTCCCTCCTACAGAATTAACC
>JAARMF010001557.1:15553-27732 GCA_022844705.1 Toxascaris leonina
CCCCCCCCCCCTCCCCCACCCCCACTGTGCTGCACTATACCGACGATGTTGAATAGCTCAATTTTCCGCTAGCGCGTAGCGTCCATCGGAGTTTGACGAGTTCTTCCTAGTAATTTTGACTCTTCAATATTATCTAAGCACACTTTACGTAGATTAATACACGATGCAAAATTTTGTTAATGATAGAGTGATGTTCAGCTTAGAAGGATGCTTAACACTTGAAATGCGGTATAGAGGATGATAGCAATAAAGAATTCTGCAACTTTGCACAGATATCGGTATAGACATTAAATTCTTTGTTTCAATTTAAAGTTGGGAAGTGCCACAATGTTTCGCGTTAAATATTTCTTTAGACGCTTTGAATTTGATGTATTCTTTAATACGCTCACAATGCCGAGTGGCTGCATAAAGTCATGTCGTAATTTGCCAAAAGCTTCTTTGTAAGCACTTTTAAACACTACGAAACGTGGCTTTAGCTAATGTCTCTCTTGTGAAGGTTTATGATTATGCGCCTTTGGAGGTGAAAGTGTTTACAAAGGGTGCTACCTGTTTCGTAAAGTGTGGCGATATTCGACTTGTTTTGTTGTCCGAACGTGTAATCGAATATGATGCGACAAACTGAATACGAATAGCAAGGCGATACGAGGCGCACTTTGCGTCCACAGTTTGAGATTTATGTCAGCTCACCATGCATCCTTCATCGGTTATCCTCTCAGGTTTATACTCTCTTTGACTTGATGTTCTATACATATCGCTGAGTAATTTTTGCCTCCAGATCAAAGTCGTTATGCACTGAACAAGAGGTTGGGATATATGGAACTTATCCGATCACGCTTTGGGTCATTTTCAGTTAAGAAAGGCTAGTCGTTCTTTGCAAGAAATAATGAAAGGATGTCAGGTAGCATATCGATGAAATGGTCGCAGAAGCCCCTCACTTTATTTCATTTCCTTTTGAAATATGGTAGCTGCCATATCGAAGGTAAATGACAAACATTTTCGCATCGAATGAGTTGTTCCACGACTGCATCCTTGGCTGCATATTTGCTTGATCTCAATAGTAGTGTAGCTCATTCTTGTGAGTCTATTTCAAGGTAAGTTCAAAGAATTGAAGCATATTTTTGTTTGTTATTTGAACTTTCTTAGGCAGTGGGATGATTCCTCCCGAGTAAAGAGGTAAGGAGCGTAGACTGCATTACTGCATTCGATCAGAAATTGAGCCCATGTTAGCATCACAATACTAAACGATCGATAACCGATCAGAATATCTTCGTGATTACTTCGATGTGCGATAAATTTAATCATCGCTTGGTGCACTTTCATTTTTAATTAATGCTTGTGTATATATGTGTGTTATTCTGCGTATGTCTCTACCAAAATCTCTATAAATGTATCGTTCAAAATTATAGGGGAAAAACGATGTGAAAGTAGTATCGAGGCAACTTACAATAATTTATGCTCCATATGGAAGCCTACTGCAGTAATAAACGATAAAGTTTATGATTCTAATAGAAAATATTGTATTTTTTAAAGTCTTGATAGCCAAAATTTACCCCAATCCTCACTTATAATCTCCACTCCTGTTGAACTCTATTCCCGTTTCGTTTTCACAAGAAAAACCTCTATCAATAATTCCTAAATATTGAGATGAAGAATTTGTGAGCGAAGTTTGTTAACTTTTTTTTTGGGAATTGCTCGAATTTGATATTGAGAAGTAGAAGTTGCGCTGATTGTCAGTGGGTTTCTCTTCTCATTGTTTGCGATCGAATTCTGTCCCGATGCTTAAAGCTGTAGCAACAATTGGTGTGTGATTTGATAGCATGGAAATGAGAAGATAACGACTGTGAGTACTAAAGCAAGTGGAGCAATATGCGTGGAACAGATATTAATTTTGCAATTCCGATTATCAAACTCGCCATGCTGCATTAATCGACAACGAATAATATAAGATGTACGTGACAAATATTTGTTGTTTAGCCTTTTCGAATGCTCTTCCAGGCTTACCTCAACAAAATGCTTGCTTTTTCTATGGTCTGACTGGTACCAAATGTAGAACATAGCTAAAAATGACTTTTTTGCTCCTTTAAACGTCCCTAGCTATTTTCGAAGTTGGCAGGAATAAGCAAAATATTGCATTAGAGGTTATTTAATATCCTACGTTATAATTACGAATTTTTATGTCTCTGGCCGAATGGTCTACAAGTTGGAACGACCGAATATGCAGACAGATAGATGCGAATGTAGGCACTTACACTATGTCAATCTATTCAGCTCTGCGAGTGCAAGCAAGCCTCGGAAAGCAATCGTTTCTTCCATAGTGCATAATGCAACGGAAAATATTATGGAAGTCTGCAGCGCTTCGGAAGCTCGCATATTTCCATGATCTCAGGCTATTTTTGAGCATTTGTCAATGCCATTGGTTGGTGATATGATCGTTGTGATTGATTGGTCCTCGAGACCTAAGCCACATTTCGGCTAGTCACTTTTACTTTTGTAGCCAAGAGTTTAGCTTTTTGCATGGGTTGCATGAAAGTGAAAAGTAATCGCGAGCTAGCTTTGTGACATATACACCCACATAATTGCTTCAATCGAAGATGAACTCCCACTTGAAGATTACTTATAAACGCGATAAAGAGAACTGAAAGCAGTAATTGACAGCTATAAGCAAAAATTTCAATTTTTTTTTTGCGAATTTACATTTTTTGGACTCATCGACTGAATATGAACCTCAGTTATTGAGAAATACGAATAAGTTCATTAGGGTTCCATCATTTGCCTATTATAATGACATATCTACTGCTTTGCTGAACAAAAGAAGTGGATAAAACTTCATCCTTATATAATTCTATTATAGAATAAGTATGGGAAAGGTCTAATTTGATAGGTAACAGGATAGAAACGAACACAATTTTAACATATTTTTCCGCAAAAGAGACTACCTATACTAGCTAAATTTCTGAAATTCTTTATAAGTTAAGAGGGGCAAGTTTTAGAGACACCTTGACTGATGAAAGATTTGATACCAAATTTCGGCAATTGTTCAAAAATAGATATGTGGAGAGTGCAAACAAAGCTCAACGAATAATTAGGGGTTTGCGTAAAATTACAGCTTGGCCATTAAGGTCACCTCGAAAGCGGTGAGCATTAATTATTTGTGCAGTGTCATAATATTAAGGTGTGCGCATTCTCTTTCTAGACCCATCGAAGCAATAGCAGCAATAGTCGCTTCACATAAAATATTGATTTTTGTCGGCATCTTAAGACAGGTGAGACATCAAGCGGAAAACGGAAACAATCTTCTCGGAAAGGTGTGTCATATACAACCGGCATGATGTTAACCTCAAAATGATGGGGTCACTAGCCATATGTCCATTATTCTTTGGATACGATGCCGTTTATTGCAGGTTTTAGAATGAGAATACCCCACTTATTAGCTGTGCAATATTAGCCGCTAATCTGCTTAGAGAATTTCTCTGCATCTCGTCGAACTATTTAAATATTATCAGAGTCATACTTTCATTCTGCTAATAAGTCTACGTTAATAATTTTTCCATACTCAGTTTTAATAAGACGAGCAAATGTACCGTAAAAACGATGAGAAAATTATACAGAAACAAATAGATGCGTGAACTTTTGTTTCTAAGAAATTGGCTTCAACTCAAGAAATCATTCATTCATTCCCACTAAAATAAGTGCTTGATGAATTCTACTGTTTTCGAAATAGGCAGATGCGTCTTCAAGGCGCCAGTGTTCGGATGTTCTCATTTCCAACGAAACAATTCTATCATCATGACCTCAGACTGCACCTCAAGTACTGTTGAGATATTTCAGAAAGCTTTTTCTTCGATAGGTAGAAGAGTGATAAGGTACTTGATGAAGGAAGAAAGTTAATCCCTCTTCCTCACCATTTTTCTCTCCTCCAACGTCTAAACCAAGTATAGAATGGATTTGAAAGAGGTTCGTAACCAAATATTACTCGCTGAGGGCATCAGTTGGTGTTTCCAATTTGTCTATCACCTAGACGGACGAAATTGATTTTGATTTTAGAACGCAGTGAGAATTTTGATTTTTTGAGAGGAAAAAGAGAGGAGAAAGAAGACAAGGAAGAGGGGGAAAGAGAAAGAGAGAGAGAGAGAAAGGGGTGGGAGAGGGAGAGGAGAGAGAGGGGGAAAGACAGCGGGAAGGAAAGAGAAGCAGAGAAAGAAAGAAATGAGCAAAGAAAATATTACAGCTTGATTCGAATCATAGTAATTTTGTCACTTGCCTATGGAAGATAATCTCTGATGCTAGCATGCATTCATTAACTTAGCAGCAATTGAAGTATTTAGTATGAGAGATGATGAATCTATGCTATATTTCATAAAAATCCGTTGAGCTAAGAGGAATATAAGGAAATTTATTTATATATTTTGTTGGCAATTTTTTTTCTTCATTCTGTGATTGTCGTCTAGCAAAAAACGGATATTTCATGCCCAATTTAGGAAAAAAAGAAAAACATATATAAGATTGTTCCTAGCGCTCAAATTCCTTATTTATTATTTGTTGGGCGCCATCTTTGGAATTGTTTATTGAGTGAGTGCGATGTTAAAGCATTTATTTCGCCAATTTTTCATGAAATTTCTGCACTGAAATGACTGACCCGATCGGAATATTTCTATATAAATCGGGCGTTTGCTATGCATATTATTGCGCATTGAGAATATGCACGTGAAAGTCGGTCTTCCTCTTAAATGATGGACTATAAATTCAAATGTTAGATATGGCAGACGAAGAAGGCAGCGTAAAATGGAAGGGATTCAACGATTTTCGCTCGTACCCACCTTGTGCATATAAAAAGAAGCTAGGTGAAATGCGAACATCTCGCACCTTTTTTAAAGAGAAATCTCCAAAACGACTACTGAAAATCTTCCGCTTTCTCAGTGCGAACTTCTGCTTGACTAAGAAAAATTAGAGTTCATGAGGTTAAGCAGAAATAGGATTAGTCTCTTAGCTTAGCATATAGCCTGATGCATATAGCATTAGAGGGAAAGTGCTAGCTTGTGAAGTTGCTCAACCCTTCAATGTTGAGATTATTGGCGACCTTTCTGAATTTCGCGTATCCATTAATGGCCTCCTCGATCGCCGTTTTCTTATCGCATATGAAGCGTATTGTTGACGATTGCAGAATCTATGCAGAAATTTTTGTAAATGACCTCAAAGTTCACAAAGCAGTTTAGGAATGGGCGATTGAGTGTTGTATAAACTACGAACGGTTGTGTTAGTTGTGGAGAAGAAGCATCATACCTGGCAGCTAGATAAGTTTTCTGGGAAGTGTCGTTCATACTATTCAACTACGCGATAGTGGTAGAGCCTTCGCTCGTTAAACGAAGAGACCCGAGTTCGATTCCCGGCTGATTTCCCAACGGATCGCCAGAAGGCTGATCGCCAGGCATTGCAGAAATCTGGTCAAAACAGCCATGTGTGGTTGTCAGCTGCATCGATACGGGGATCGATCAAACTACAGCTGTCTTTGTATCTTTGTATCTTTATAACTACGCGATACTGCTTTGCAATCGGAACATGTCAGTTGCAACTTAAGCATGTATACGCACATAGATTTGACCTAGCAGCAGCGCTTCTCAAAAAGAAACGTTTAGAGTATCGTTGACGAGCTTTTGTAACCACACTATGGACGGATTCTGAAGTTCTGAAGTACTGCGCTTTCATCTCGCCACCCTTTATTGATGGAAATATTTAGCTTTTCAGAAATATGCAAGGCGATTCATGAAAGCAACATTCCGTGTATCGTTTCCGGACGCTTCTCAAACATTTTATAAGCAAATGCTCAAAATGTTTGCTCTTGAACCACTTCAGGATAGAAGATCTATGAAGGCGGGATCGCTTTTTTCTCTTTTTATCCCTGTCATTGCTATATGATTTCAAAGGATCATTCCCCGCTTATTTTATTCCATAGTACTTTTCTATGGACTTTTCTTACGTCTTTTTCCGCTAAATCCCTTACAACAGGGGATGCGACTGAGCGAGGAAAAAAGTCTGCGACTCAGACTCACTCGCTCATATCGTTGTAGACATATGACATGTTTTCGACATTAAATCACCATAATTTTCATCAGCATAGGGCTCCTGAAGATGTCATCTTATAGCTACTCAATTGTTTTTCATGAATATGCATTCCATGGCCGTCCCCCTACTCGCTGCATTTTCGTTTACTTCATTATGCATTCGTTTCTATATCTGCCATTGTTTAGCCAGGGCTAATGTTAGGCCGTTTATTTTCCTCTCATCAAGGCTTATTCATTTATGAGTTTAGTTTGCTTCTTTAATCTGACTTGTAAAGAGTGATAATCGAATGTAGTTTCTTGTTAACTAAACGATGTTCCAGAATGATCTAAGCTCACAACAGAGAATAGTGAACGAGATGAAGCAACCGTCATTAGAGGTACCCTATGAATGTCCTCACAGTTATAATTGAGCATGAAATCGTTGCTAACATCAACTAGCTCATTGCTGTGCGGGTTCGTTTAATGTTATTCATAATCCGTTCTCAATTCTGCTTCACAACTTTTTTTTTTCTGTGGCGAATATGATCGGCAAAAAATCGATCATAATCAACAACTAACTCTATAAGGCGTTCAATTCCTATCTTAGCACGGTTGCTTTTTTCGTATTCAAAGAATAAATCTCGTTTCTATAGATGATAGAGGAAACGTTTCTCGTACGTTAATAAGAATATGAAAGATTATGATTGAGTTGTTACTACGAATTACTACACGCAATTTCATGAGTAAGAAAATATCGAATTTATGCGTTGCAAATGGCGTGACTACAAATCAATGAAAACACCTCTTTGCTTCATATTGTTCTTACCATTCGTTTCGTTGGTTATCGCATTCGCACTGCTTAACTTTGCCAAAATCGGCGGCAGGTATCATCTCAAACGAAAATAGCAACGAGATGCTTCCGTCAAAGAAATGCCTCCAGCAGGAAATTGTGGATACACAGGATAAGAAAGTGCAAAACACATAGCAAAAGAATCAGCCAAATTCGTCGGGTCGGCATTCGGCAAGAACCACAACAGTATTTCGAAGATGTTTCAGTAATGGCTAGGGGGCTTTGATTCGATATGAGCTACCATTTTTTCTTCCTATTATTGCTTCATACGGGGTACCGTTAACGTTGCAAGATCCTATCACGTCGTCAAATAAACTTTTTTAGAGTTAGTTTATCACATCATTGGACGTTAGAGGCTTCAAGGATCTTTTTCAAGCCCTATATGGTACAAAGCGATCAAAGCTAAGGGCATCAGAAAACGCAACTTTGAGAACTCCAACTCGAAGGAAGGCGAGAAAGTGATCTTCCGAGCGAGGGCGCTTTATCCAATTGCGGTTTCACATTTTCTTGCAGTGTTCACTAAAGTGCACACAAAGCCATATAAGATGGAAAGTGAACGGATTATGAAGATGTACTAAAAAGGATAAACTAAAGAGATTATCCGATGGCGGAGAATAGTTCTTGAAGACGAACACAACGCATATACAGCAATATCAGCGGTCGGAGCGGAGCTGTTAGAGGTATTAACGGTTGTTGGTTGGACTTGCGAGAATGATCGCATTTACGATCCTTTGCCTAAAATAGTAGCTTGCTATCGTAGCTGCTGTAGCTTTTATTAGAGGAGCAGGAACGGGAAAGCGCAGCAAGCATGGGGAAATTTTCAATATCAAACGGAAAACGTTATAGGACGTCCTGACGAGTGAAGGAAGCCGGCTTTGAGAGGGATACGGAACTGCTGCAAAACCATGAATATCAGCATCCCATAGTGATTGATGCGCTTACATGCCACACCCTCGGTTGTTTGAAGGAGTGCATTTATGACATTTGCATCTTCACTTTTATTTTGATTGCATTTCAAGGTCGTTTGCTTCCTCAAGAATCATTAATTTCATATAGTACGGCTTTAGTATTTTTCTAGCTCAATATCTTTTGATATAGTTCACTTTTTTTTTGCATTTACTCAATATTCCTTTTTTTCCCAATCCTATTCTCATTCCCATATTCTTCGTCATAGGAAGGAAGGCAAAGAAGGAAAATCACTAGCCATTTTATTTGAACGTTCTTTTTTTTTGAATTGATGGAGCTCCCGATTACGTGTCATCGCGTCGCCGTTGAGTCTTTTTAGCTAAGCTGTCTGCAGGAATCGTCTAACAAAGAATCTACAGGAATCACAAACCTGCTAGTTCTTCAAAGACTTGTTAGAGTGAAGTCCACCCGGAACAACTTAGTGGAAGAGATTATCGAATTTCAGAGAAGTGGAAATGACCACTGCGCTCGCTGGTAAGGGCTGTTATTATCATTTAAATTACTGCTCTGAAGTTACAAAAACTACAAATGCATTATCAAATGCGCTCTTCATCTTTATGCTAGTTATCACAGATAAATAGGAAATATAATTAACTCGGCATTAGATGATTTTGTCTTTCCGCTCATCGTTCGCTTCTTCTTGATTCAGTTTTTTTTTTTTGTCAGTTCCTTATCGAGCGAAACGATGTGGCAACTTTAAAACGATCCAATTATCTTCAAGTCAAACAACACTTTAGGTTCCATTGTACGTTGGCTTTAATTCGAACGTTTAGAGCAATACTCATTCAGCAAATACTCATCCAGCTGAGTTAGTAATGTTGAGTTATGCGTCAAAACAAATTTGCTTGGCTTAATTCAATTGCATCAATGCCATTTTTTTCTGCAAGATGTGGCTTCATACTAATTTCTTTTTGGCCGAGAAGCGATGATCAACAATATTGACTAGTTGGCTAATGAAGTTGTTTTATGTCATCGTTATTCGTTGACTTCTAGCAAATCGCTATCGCCTCAAAAACCGATGCCTCATTAAGCACTTTGTGATAGAGCTTCACTTCAATCGTCGCCTAGTGTCGCAAACGCTTCATCGGTGTCATCGGCTAATGTACATGACCTCGGTGTTGTAAATGACCCTTATTTTTCATGAGGGCTTACAGTGCTCCACTATTGTTGAGTACACATGCAAAAGTGCAAAATAATAGTCAAATTAGCCAAATTGCTATTAGGTAAAAAATAGCCAAATTATATTATTAAGTAAAAAAAATCCTGGACAGGAATTTTTGAAATGCCATTGTCTCAAATGTGACTTGATTTTTTGTCATGAAATTATGAGCGACTCTTCACGCATTCCATTTTTCAGAAATCGTTCAAGCTACCTATTCCCGTTGGTCAACGTATGCAGATCAATTGCAGCTTTTCAGAAAATATTACACCGCAAATATAGTTCATCTATCTACAGTTTACAGACGTTTCTCCTATGAATTGGAACTTACTTGCTACTATTATTTTCTAATTCATCGTCAACTGATCATGCAAATTGCCGCTGAATTGTTTCATCATTTCGGGCTAATCCTGTCGTTGTATTGAATTTAAGGTGCTTGACGTTTAGTCGCTTAAGCACTTTGCTTTTTTTTTTGTTCACTCGGGCAGGCGGGCGTTTTGCTTCTCTTTTTTTTTCTTTCCGTTGTTGTTTCCGTTGCGTATTATGCTTTATGTCTTTTTGTTCGTGTTCACATACCTTTCAATTTTCCGCCTCATACCGTTGAATTCAAATAAGTGCTTCATCTCTCAGTCAGCTTTGTCCATCGTTCATAGTGATCTCCAATTAACTGATATCTAGAGATACTAGTCCAATCTATTAAACTCATCGGAAACTAATTCATTGGAGACTATCTTCATATGGAGGTGTTGCTTGTTTAACTTCCGATTCTGCTTGCGAAATCTCATTGTTACACTGTGTTCAGCTGGCGGCGTTTCCCTTCGAGAATGTTGCAAATTTGGAAAGATTGCAATGATTTTTTGTACGGCGTCTTTTTTGTGGTGGCTTGCACCTGCAAAACGACACCTGCTGCCGCTCAAGGTTTATTCGTGCTTGTTTCAAGCTAGTCGTGCTTCTTCCGTTGTCCATCGTAATCGTATTTCTTAACGCTATCCAAATCAATGGGACGGGTTTCTGTGTGTGTACTTCTTACTCCCCGCCCCCTCTCCCTACTATCTGTTTTAATTTTACGAGCCACGAAAGGTAGCGATGAAATTTATTTGGTACATTTTACCCCATAAAGCGCTGTCTTTCATGGTCTTTCGAAATTAGCCTTTGTTGATGACGTTTTAAATGAGCTGGCATGAGAAAGTAGTGGCAGATTTGCGATCACCATTTTTGCTGCGGGAACGATCGAATATAAGCCAAAAATGATTTTTATGAGGGTTTATGCAATCGGTTGCTTTCGTAGGAAAATGCGCTCGTGAGGATTACACCATCATTTCTAGGTATTCGCCCATCCAATTGGTCTAATGTTCAAAAACTCAAAAACGCATATCATGCCATCGACCGAAGCGCAAACAAGTCTTTCCACACTTACTAAATCCTAATCCATCGGGGAAATGATTGAAGCATTGCGTAGAAGAAGTAACTGCTTTAGTGGTTATGAAGCGATGAAAAGCGGTAAGAAGCAAATAGAGACGAGACGCGTTATAGCAAGGGAAATTCGATAGTGCAGCATGTTTTTGTTGGCCCTCGATTGGCTCAATTTACAGTTGCCGCATGCGAATGGTTCATTGCTAATGGCGTTGCGCGAGTTGCAGTAGCATTCATTCATGCACCATTCGGCAGTAAGCATTTAAATGGTGCACTAGGGATACACAAGCGCTCTCACCTCAAATCTCGTTTTATCGTTCTTTCGCTCCTTTACCTCACTTATAACCCGCATTCGCCATTCATTCGGCTACAGTTCAGTAGACCACACCACTTTCGTATACCCCTTCTTTAAGTAGAAACGTTTTCATTTTTTGGCATCAACTTTGATAGATATTTGCATATGTATTGGTACGCATTTATTTTCTATCTGACTGCATGTATTGCTATTTGACGATCGACAGGTTTTTGAGAAATTTGCATATGCTTGTCTATCTGGACTTTGAAACGGTTGTGATAGTTTAGTGGGAGATTATTTCCTTTTTACTTAGAAATTCCTTTATACTTGCACTAGTATACTTAGAAATATTAATCTATGCAAGCTTTTACGTGATATATCATTTGGATATGATGCTTTGCTTCTGTAGCTGTGTGCTGTTTCGCCGAAATTTGAAGCTTTTTTTCTGATTGAGAGCATCTCTTTATTGGCTCAAGTTTGCTGCGCATACGTGTAGATGAAACCAAACTAAAGCGGTGTTCATATGTATATCGATCCATAGTTTTAAATTTTTTTATCATTAGAGATGAATTCATACGCGTTAAGAATGATAGAAATGTGTTTACTTTTTAACAATTGAAGGGCCTTTATTTATTTGAAACAAAGAAAGCCTCACAAACAATGAAGAAATTAAAATAACATCAAATTCCTGAATCGGAAGCGCTTCCACAGAACATTCAAGCCGCGATTTAGCGATTGATTAGATTCATAACTGATAGTCAGTATTTTATAAGACTCTACAAAACGAATGTGCTACAAACTACAAGTGCAGTAGGGTTTCGCGGAAATTGTATGACATTAATATCTGTGCCGTCTACATCAGTTAGTAATTACATATTAATAACTAAATATTAACATAATATTCTCAGAAATAATGAAATATTAGTCGTGTGGATAAATCACTTATAAGAAAAGTTACCGCCGCATTAGATTTAAAGCTGGGTATTTCCCAGAGCAAGCATTTCGCTGAATCGCTCTGAATTCCTCACCGTTCAAGATCAATAAGAATGACCACAAAGCTTTGTCTCATTTCCATTTGCTTACTGTCAAAATTTATAAAGGTCAGCTCATTATTTTAAACCTTTGCGCAGGTATCATAGTTGAACTGTATCTTGCTAAATTGAGAGATGAATCTATTACTAAAATGAGCTATGTAATTCTGTTCTGCTCTACTCGAAATTTGGTTACAATGAGGTTCCAACGTCGTCGCTATCATAACGATGCCGTTTTATCTGTTTATACATCGCTAGGCATTAAGCGGGTCATTTAATTCCATAGCAGTTAACTCGTATATCTTGTGAACTTTTATCTGAAATAGACATCAAACATTGTAGTTCTCTTTCATTCGGTGTATTTTTTTCTTTCGTTTTCTTTAGATTATATATATATATATATATATATATATATATATATATATAC
>JAARMF010001558.1:0-23810 GCA_022844705.1 Toxascaris leonina
GCAACCGCCCACCGACACCGACCAAGAACTACGAATATGAGCCCATAATCGAGAAATCTAATTACAAGTTGCATGGGATAGCAACCGGATAAAAACGGCTCATCAATCCTTTAATGAGGCATAATCTATCTTCTTCAAATGAAAAGTGCTTATAATTACACAAGCAGCGATTGCTCATCATGAAAGTAAAACATTTTCAACAACTAGAAATAAACACATGTAAGCCAATTACAATGCAATCGCCCATTGCCCGCCTAATCAATAAACTACAAGTGAATTCAAATAAACCACCTCCTCTCCCCCATCGCTCACCACCCTCATACCATGAAAGACTGTAAGATGTGCACACAAAACTACTAAACCAAGGGAGGTTATTAAAAGGCAACTAAAATGTACCAAGCCAGTGCTCTATTAAGTAGCAACAAACCTGTAAAGTGGGAAATGCTGCATGATGATTGGTTGCGAGAAAGGAACAGGAAGCGGATCCTCGCAATAACGAGAACCATTGCGGGCGCATTCGAAGCGTCTCCTTAGCCGCATAAGTTGCTGCTCTGCTTGCTGACACAATCGACATCGATCACCCTCCATTGCCATCGAGTTGATTAATACAAAATGATTATCACCGACTGTCACATAATCAACCAACTCACGAAGAAATCGATGCGAAAACCACTCCACTCGTGGTGGATGCATCCTCAAAGTAATACTTTCAAAAACAGTGGAAAAGAAAAGCACACTGCTATCTTGACTAAAGGGAAGCTGGCTGCCCATCGTCCGCCTTTTCTTCGACAAGGTAAGCTGTACGCTACGAAGCAAAAAACCGCGTGCGTGAAATAAAGAAACATTTTCTCCGAATGAATTCCAAATTCAGACTAAAACAGTTGTGAAGGATCTGGCTGAAGGATGGAGCTATCGTGCGAGAAAGCAGTTGGCAGAGTAGTTTCCCTACCCTCATGTGCAATTTTGACTGCGATGAATCACTGGCGCAGACCTCATAAAGTTTCTTTTGTAGTGCTGCGACTCTGAGATCCTGGATAAATTCTATTCTGTGATCACAGCCACATCATTAGCCTAAACACTTTCCAAAATGCGCAGAAATATTTCAATGTTCTCCATGACTGACACGTTTTCCACTTGTTACAAATGAAAAAGGAGATCACATCCTTCAGACGGCAAGCGATCCATCAACAGAAAACTCTCAGCGCGGTAACCGAAGACAATATATGGGGTTTGACGAGGGTGCATAATAGATGAAGGCATACTCATAGTGGAATCCGATATCGTGATTGCCAGCGACGACGAACACTTTCACATCTTTTGGCACATAGAAGAGCGAAGCGAAGCGTTCGCTGTATTGCACAAAGTCCTCTTCGGTGCTCCACTGCCCTTCGTCGAACTGATCACCTATAACACTACAGACTGCTTCCTTACGAGGCCCGCGAAAGACGTCAATCGATGACATGGCAAAACAGTCAGCCGACAAGATCCCTGCAGTGTCTTCTTGCACAGTTTTCTGTTCGACATAAAATCGCAAACAGCAATCACAAACAGTAGAATGCTTCAATATAAACAATATAAAAAAAAAGGAAGGCTGAGGATGAGGAACGTTCACAGATAAAACATGAGCAGCGTCGTCAATCTCCCAATGCAAGGCTATGTGTGACGCAGTGCTGCATAAAAGTGCACTGGGGAGCGTTCCTGTCACTACTTTCACCACTGACGCTATTCAAGCTATGTAATAATCAAAGTGCTATGCTGGTAGAAAAAGAAAGAGGTCAGAAGAGGTGCTTCAGAGCAGCTTCGAAGCACAAACGTGGGTGCGATCCATTTTTCCAGCTTGCAAATTTTTTCCAAACTCCAAGTGTGATTACGGCGTCACACAGCATCGCATCTTGGACTGAGGAATTCAACGTCTAAGTGTCTAACGAGAAGAATCTGTTTTAGGTCAAACATGTATAAGGATAGGCTGTACTGAAGCAAAACTCAACAACACTGCGACATCGGCAAACAATGAATGAAGAGGCGTTTCAGTGCACACACTGCGACTGAATACGCTAAAAAAATCTTGGATATGAGTACCTGAGGATGCAACTCTAAAACGTCGTTTTCCCGCTTCTTCCTTTTCCCATCCTCTTTCCTACACTAAGTTCTTGATCTTCTCCTCCTCCTCCCTTCCCTAAAGGCCTTCAAAATGGTCCCATTATTAAAATGCTTCTCGCATCCAGAAACGATACGACTGACTGTCGGAATAGTGAGCGAAAATATTCGTACAAAATGAACGGCATGAAATAAGACCAACATTACTTTCGCAGATTCCGCACTCTCTCGTCACGCTCTTTTAAACCTCACTTGTGGAATACTCGCAACAATGTTGCCCATGCTGTGAAAAGTCCGATTACCGCAAACCACCAAACAACAAAGTTTCGGGCTTTAGGTTTACTTTCCCGACCACAGAATCCTTGTGGTGCTTTCCATGTCCAATATGTGACGCTCAAGCAAGCTGATAAGCTGTCAGGATAGCTGGACGATATGTGCTTTATCATTTCACTGATTTGCTCGATAAGTCTCGTAGATCACTAACATGAAGCAAATGCGCGGACTGATGTTCTCATGCCACATCTGACCCTCTGTACGAATCCTCCATGAAGGTTGCATTTTTCTATGATCTGAGATGTGTAGAATGAAAAAGCGATCGAAAGAAAGTTTCCGATGTCCTAAATGTCACCGAAAAATCGAACAATTAGCGTGAAGCAAAATGTGGAAGATGCGCATTATGTGCACAAATTTCGGTTATTTCCATTGCAGTAGTTACCGAAGTGAAAAAATTGGACAGACATACAGACGCAAATGCATGCGAACAGACACGGCGTCGGTGTTATGCGCTTCCTGAAGGGAAATTCTGCGAAAAAAAAAATTTCCCCGAATTGTCTTATTTTTGTGGCATGTTCACATTTTTGCAACAGCGAGTCAAGCGCATCGATGGTTCTGATATGATAAATGCCAAATGCACGACAAAACACTGACGTCGAAGAAATCTGCGTGCAGCATAGGTTTAAAGGGAGTCATTGAAACGGTTCAAAAACAAGCAGAAATCACGTACTAACCCAAGAAGAAGACTGCATCCGGCTTTAAAATCTGCATTGATGTTTGGAATGCACGGTACATTTGCCATTCCCTGAAAAGTTGCCAGCAATACGGTCAACCTTCCCGGTGGTGTTTCTTTGCACCGACGAGAATATTGCTTATCTGATGCATGGAATGGTTGCAACAAGCGAGGGAATGACCGGATCACAGCATCGATTCAGATAGGAACGTCGAGGTTCCCCTCTTCGTGTGCTAATTTTTAATGCATCGATAAAGCATTTTATTGCCACAGGATTGTTTATTTCACGGCTAAAACAATGCAACGAAACGACATGTGATGTGGCAAAAATGTATATTTGCAGAAAGGCCGCAGTAAAAGCAAACGAATAGTGCTAAGGGTGCAAAGATGGCACTGTAAAATTCAAGCTATGATTGCTTTATGCAAGCTTATTCACGCTAAAAGGTGAACTATGGGGACGACTGCTGCAACATTCAAGACAGCGAGCAAACAAAAGTGAGTGGAACGAACCTTCTAAGCTTGTCAAACCAATGACCTTTGATATGCCCCAACAGGTGTGTATCCGCAAGAATCGCGATGTGTGATACTGATGTGGCAGTACTGTAAGGAACTGGCCATGAACATCCAAACAGAATAGTCGTGTAATAGATGAGGTACTCGTTGAATAAAATCGTGAACACTATCAGCAGCAGAATTGGCCATAAAAAACGACGACGTCGACGCATCACAACACTCGAATCCCCTCAAATATTCACTCGTTAATTACTAGGCACCATATAAGTAAGGGTCTTGTCGTGGCACGCGGCTTGAGCAGTCTAATTAGGCGGTGTTGGCTATCTTTCGCCAGAGATGTTAGACTGAGAGTAAGACTCATGAAAGCGCCCTTCATTCGATCCCTTGGGCAAGATCATGGCGGAAGACACACCTCATGGTCCGCCTAGCCAGCGGATGACGTGCCATCTTCAGGCTACAATCGCATAATGAATCGTCGTGGAGCTATCTACTAAAGTAAGGACAGCACGACGATTATCCACTTCTAAGGTATCTGAGGTAAGGTAATTAGGCGTATAGCATGCATTACACATAATGCATGGAATTACCTTCAGGTATTTAAAACGCAGGAATGATTGAGATTAGAGTGAGGAACTGTCCGATGAAGGAAAAAATCACGAAGACGCTTTTAAGTGGGAAATATTTACAGAAATGAGGCAACGTAATTTCGTTGGTTAGTAATGATAAAAACTCGGCTGGACAAGCCCTAGTCAGGTGATCTGACAGGTTGATCGCCTTTATAAACTGAGATAAGACGAACGCATATGTTTCACTTTGAGGCCCTCACTTAATCTACAACTATGTGTTTATTTACCAGTCTGATCCTGAGGCTACACCTTTTCAACAATGCAGATGAACTGAACGACCCTGTTTCACCGCACAGTACGCAAAGTGCAGTGATCACTGCAGAAAGCCACGAATGTAAGCGTGGGTTCCAGTGGTGAAGTAATCACTTTGCGCTATGGTCGCGATCACAACTATGCTCCTCCACTCCCCCTTACTCCGCACTTCCACATCTTAAAGCAATTTGAAGGTAAAGCAACAATTCTACGCCAATACCGCTGCAACTTTCGCACTTTCAGGTGCAAAGTGGCGGGAAACGTTTGAACAAACTGCAGCAATCTTTCATCGAACAATGGTGATGTCACTTTAACAACCGAGGGTGGTATAACGCGATATATTGGAGTGTTAATAGAGTAGGGGGTGGGTTTGTACTTTAGAGTGTGATGTAAAGTGCAGTGCTGGTGGAATTTGAGTGCTTCATGATGTAGAGGAATGATCGCTGCGGTGGTGAATAGATAAGCCGTATTGTTCTCTTTCGTTAGCAGTGAAACGTTGTTTTAGAGAGATAAGAAGTGGTGATGCACTGCTGCCATCTTGTGTGGGGCATTGTTGAAAACGCATTGAAATATGCAATTATGGCATCGCTATCAAAACAGCCTTGTCTCGAATTACCGCTCCATCAAGTTTCACACCGCCATTTTTCAACGTGCTCGAAGCGGTCGTGATAAGCCGAATGTCAAATCGTCGTGGCTTCTGCGGCTTTATTAGCGATAATCAGCGTGACTTTTCTTGACGCAGGGTCCACGCTTATGAAGCCGATGACGTCATTCTTGGACTGCTGGGCAACCGTTAACAGCAGTCGCCATATAGATGCAATTTACATTTGAGGTTGAACCTTGAGAATACTCTCTCGCTGTTAAATGGTGTTCCGAGTAGGTGGCTGAGGGGCAGATGCTGCTTTAGCTATCGCTGCAAGTCTTTCCGAAATGCTTGGTGAAGGATATGAGTGCCGATCTCACTGCGTTGCAGTTTAGTCGGTGGCCACTCAAACGGCTGGTTGAAAATAAACAAAACCTAAGGGTTTTCTTTATTCACCTTACGCCTCTTTGAAATATTGTGTGTAAGTTTCATGGGCGTTTGTGAGGAAGAATATGGAGGTAAGGGTTAGCTGAATTATGAGCAACGTTTTCTGATCGTTGGCTTAAAGCCTCTCTGGCATCGTAAAGGTGAGTCGGATGAATCCCAGTCTTGAAAACCAGTGAAGGTTCTCTGAAATCTCACTTGACAGTATTATCTCGTTTAAAATGTGCATTGCGTTCGAAGCAATACTCGCTTCGCATCGAGAGGACGGCAGCAAATCTTACAGACTTGATCAAAAGCGTCAACTTGAGCAATGTCACCCGCGCATTATGTTGCATACGTGCTGCACACATCGAGCTTGCTTACCTTTTGTCGAATATCTGAACAGTACATAATGCATACATAGGACAGGTCGAGCTATTCAAGTTAGAGGTGGAAATGCGGTGGCAATGGTTACAAAAGAGGCAGTGAGTTTGCATAGCGGATTTACTATCTTTTTGCAGCAAACGTATATCACCGTGAAAAATTGGTACACTCCTCATGCAGCAGACAAAAAAAGACCTTACTGTTGGTGCTATTTCACACTATGCCATATCTTTTTCTTTTAGTCTGCCGTCTGCTGCATGAGGAGTGTACCGATTTTTCATGGTTATATACGTTCGCCGTCTGTGATAAGACATGGGTCATCGGAAGCTGAAAACGACGCCTTTGAAAGGTGAAAAACCTGGTGGGATCACTGTGGCAGATGACATTTGAAGCAGACTTCTTCTAAATTTTCTGCTTTTAACGATATTTGGTTTGCTGAGATATAAAATTCAACTTCAGTCTTCGTAAGCGAAGAAGCGGATCGTGTGTTGGTTTCATCGAATAACCTATTCATGTTAGACAAACGCGAGTTGCTAGAATTTTTCATGCTAAGCAGTGATGACGAACCGATTCCTCCATGCCGTCCTCTCCACTTCCCCATCTCCGTCTTATTTCTTCACGGTGTATTTCTCCCGCTCTCTCCTTTTTCCTGCTTACGAGCTTCTGTCGCCTTCTTTCCGTGCCCCGTCAGAGTTGCTCTTTCAGTGGGTAAGCACGCATTTAATCAGTAGTCTTGATTCCATACGCAGGCTTAGACTGTCTTTTAAAAGAACCTCTGTTATGATACGCGTAACATTTTAACAGTCATCAACGTTTTTATACCAGTGTTTTGAAACTTCGTTCTTTGTCATATATTGTCCCACTGTCTAGAGGCGCAAATGTGAGAGGCACAGTCACCGCGCTGTCCTCCGTTCCAGTCAGCGTGCACTTCGTTAAGATAGTTGAGTCGGCGCTTTCTTTTCTGCAACTTTTTATCCTCCCATTGCAACAACACTTGGGATATGACGTCGGCCCGTTTGTATTCCCTCATGAAGCACTGTTTTCATATGAAAGTCCGCATAAAACAAATATTTTTAATTCATCCTAGCGTCTACTACAGGGTGGCTATGTCTTGCAGCTGGTTGCTGCACAATAGCCTCTTCTCCAAATTTTCGGCAGCTAGATCTAGCCAGAGGAACCAATCAGTGTAAGTTAAATACGATCCCAACAGATGAGTTTACTCCTAGCCGGATTCCTTGTGGAGCCTTCCATCATCTCCTCTTATTCGTTGTCAAGGCTTTATCTGCTTTGACAAAACGTGTGACCAAATTCTTTTAAGCAAAAGCGGTACTGCGTTATGGTCACCTTTTCATTCCATGGGCCCATCCGCCTTTGCTGGTCAGCTTTTCATCCCTCCCAAAAGTGCATCCATTTTCGCGCATCCCTGCGTTATGCTGTAATTTTCTTGAAGTTGAATAAATCTTTATGCTGCTGTACGTTCTTTATTATCGTTTCCTTTTTTTAGCCATAGATTTCTGGCATTTCATACAAGGATTCTTCTGACTAATCTAACCCGCTTGCTACATATATTTGACAAACTGACGTAATTAATAAGGGAGGGGACGGTTGAGGTCATTTTGCTCAAAACTAATTGGAAGAAGGTGAAAATTACGCAGGTCTCAATTTGCTCAAGTGTGAGGAAAATTAGAGGATGTGCTCACTCGCGTTCTTCTTATCCTCTTCCGATTACTGTTGTTAGAAGTTTCGATCTTCTCAATGCAGTCGTTTGCCAAGTTCGAGCATCCTTTTTACGTTCCTCACTGTATTATTGCGGGAAGTGATGACAATGAGAAATTGTCAGCACTAATTGTACACATAATTTCAGCGTTCATTGGTACCGCGTGACTTCGGTGGAGTGTATGTTCGGCAACAAGGTGGCCCAGCTAGCATGCATCTATATAATTTAACTCTGCAGGGATCATCGGCGATCAACCAGGCCATCCATGGATCGTTCTGCGGCCTTCCTAAACAGCAGGTTTGCTTCCTATTTGAGCCATCGTAAATGTTTGCCTTTTGTGTCTGAATCAAGGCTCCTGAGATGTTCATCAAGTGGTGGTCTTGATTCGCACTCAGTCATTTTTCTGGAACAGCCAACGAACAACGGGAAAATCGGGAGCCATGACATGAGTCATTCCCAGATGGCTGCCTGGGAATTCTTTTGGAAGGGAGCATTTTAAGTAATTTTTCGTTTAGGAAGGAAATATTTCATTTCTCATTGCCTCGGGCTTATTTTTATTGTAATCTATTATCAGCAGCATATCTGTCAAAGTCTAGGCCCTAACTTGCTATCGGCAGTTTCCATACTGCAGCTGTTTAGAACTATAATTAGTAATATATTAATTGCATCGATCATCATACAAAGGGATTAATGATGTATTATGCTTTCTTCCGTGTTAGGATTCAAGTTTCTTGGATCCATAATAGCAGGCCAGAGATGTAAAGGATTTCTTCGTATGAACGGCATCTCTAAAATTGTTGTTTCTTTTCCCACACGACTGCGGCATTCGTTTATCTTTGATGCGAAATCACTTCAGTGCCGTTGCATTGAACTGGACTCAGTTTTATAAGTCAATATCGTGAAAGATCCTCTTGAGTGCTCGATTCGACTCTTCTTCATTCCATCGATGTGAGTGATCACGCATCGAAGACCTTCACCTGTGTCTACTCCAGTAGAGTTTCAGTATATTTGCATTCTTCGCAAACCACTCATCTATATCACTGGAGAGTTGGAACAAATTACCTGCTCGCTTCAGAAGTATTTATGAGTCTCCGTTTCAGAGATGCGTTTTTTTAATCTTTATTTTGAGCCATTATAACTGCTGTATTCGTGGCTTTCTTCTAATACATAACTTCTTTGTGCTTCAAGCTAAGGTAAGGATTTCACTTTGCGTTCTCTCCAAAGAGAGGTTCAGAGAGCGTGGATTTCACTTTGCGTTCTCTCCAAAGAGAGGTTCAGAGAGCGTGGATTTCACTTTGCGTTCTCTCCAAAGAGAGGTTCAGAGAGCGTGGATTTCACTTTGCGTTCTCTCCAAAGAGAGGTTCAGAGAGCGTGGATTTCACTTTGCGTTCTCTCCAAAGAGAGGTTCAGAGAGCGTGGATTTCACTTTGCGTTCTCTCCAAAGAGAGGTTCAGAGAGCGTGGATTTCACTTTGCGTTCCCTCCGTATGTGAATTCTGTCATAACAGTGTCATGCAGCTCTGTTCTTCTCCGCTTCCTTTCGACAGCATTTCTAAACGAAAGTCACCGAGAAGCCTATCCTGCATGTTTTCTTGACTCAGCGTTACCGGTGTGCTCTCTCTTCAGATAAATCTTACGTTGTTCTGTGGTTTTAAATTCTACGACCTCTGCTTGGCGAGTCGATCGCTGTTATTCAGCCACTCAGAGTCATTTGATGTTAGCAAATGATGTGTAATTTCAAGGAGGTGTGTGTGGCACGCGGCAACTTGCTGCAGTTGCTGTTCTGCGATCCGAAGACCGGCAAAGTTCATGTGATGTGCAGTCATAACGTATTCGGCATTGTCCGCTCGCTGCTTGCATTCCGACTCACCGGAGGCAGCAAAGGTTTTTTTTTCTCCTTCAGTGGCCGTCGAGTCCAATTTCACATGCATATTCTTAGCATCGTTTGAAGGGTTTATTTATCACCACTTTTTTAATCAGTAGATGTAATTTACAACTGGATATTATAATATTGTCTATGGTTGTGTTAGATGCTTCTTGAGAGGAAAAGAAAGGTATCAGGGAAAGGTATGAAGCGGCATCCTATATACTTTGATTATAATTAATTCAGTACTGTGTCGTCGAGTGGTATCTGGCAACTGAATGCTCTCGAAGCGATTGAATAGCGAATGCGAATCTTAAGATCCAGACTCAGAAAGGCGATGCTTCTGCATGTCTTCACTGAAATATTTGTATGGTCGTCGAAGGAAGGGAGCACAGTTTTCTTCAGAAGTTGACTGCAAATTCGTCAGTTTTTTCTAAAGAAGGATATGTAACGTGAATGGTTATTGGGAGACTGTATGAGAGAGGATCCTCTTTCTCTCTTCGAAAACTAGCAAGCTTTTGTAATATTTGCGATTAATTCTCACTCGAGCCAAAGCATTTAACTGGAAGTGCCGACTGCACGCTCAGAAGGACTTTATGTGGATGTTTCTTCTTTTCGTTGTGGAAGTGCTGTTTAGTTGCCATGATTGGCGAGCATTTTTTAACGGTGATAGTTCTGCGAAGGTTGAACGTAGCAAATGAGTAACGAGAGCAAATATCATTTGAATGACTGACATAATAGATGTTTAGATTACATTGTTGTTGGCTCGGATGCGGGTCGAATTGTTATACTGGAGTACAACCCGCAGAAGGTGTGCTTCGAACGGGTGCATCAAGAGACATTTGGCAAGACAGGCTGCAGACGCATTGTTCCAGGACAACATCTGGCTGTCGACCCTAAGGGACGTGCCATTCTTATCGGTACTTCCTTGTTTTTCCTTTCCTGGTGAACTCGATGACGGAAATTTTTTGCTGAATTTTCGGGGGCAAATAAAATTGCAATATTTGGGCAATGTGAACCATTTGTCAGTGTTACTTTATTAGATATTTGTGAATGGAGAAATGTCTTGCTGTAATCCTGAAGATCTCTGCTCCTCGGTGACGTGATATTCTTCTGCTCTTTTCACCTGCCATCCCCCACATTCGAGGTTATGTCAAACGGATGTGAACTCCTGGGCATTGGATCAAACATGGCCATAGCAGAGTTCATCCAGGTGTGAGCTCAGCGCAGTCGTAAAATGGAAGGGTGTCTTATCGACGAAGGTTGGATTGAGTCTTCAATTATTATTTCTTTTTTCATCCGTGTTTGAAAGACTGTTTGAAAAATGTTGGGCAGAGCAAGTGAATGCCTCATTGTATAGGATAGGTAGCATTGGTGGCGAATAATTGTTGATGAAGTTTCTATGTCGGTCAATTTGATAAGCTTAAGAAAAGTTGTTGCAGCTTTGTTTGAATTGAATTAGTTTTCAGGCGCGGTTGAGCGTCAGAAATTGGTGTACGTGATGAACCGTGATGCGGCCGCAAACCTCACAATCAGTTCACCACTAGAAGCACACAAGAGTCATTGCATTTGCTATAGTATCGTTGGTGTTGATGTCGGATTCGAAAATCCAACGTTCGCATGTCTAGAAGTCGATTATGAGGTTAGTTGCACGATTTCCTTGAAGAAGAGGGAATGGGGGATATGATTAGCGGGAAATAAGATGGTCGAGACAAGCAAGCTCGGCTTTGTGGATTGGTTTTGAAATAGCTGCTATCTATGATAATTTTGCTAAATACGGAACTAAAAGCAGTAGAGCGCGGTTTTGGCGATCTGAAACTGCTTACTACACATGTTCCATAAATGTTGCAGTAAAGCCGTTGTTTTTTATTCGGCGGTTGTGGACGGATTGAGTTGAGATTGAACCTGGGGTTATGAAGGCTGCAACCTTCTTGAGGGGAAGCAAAACCGAAGGCTTCGGAGCCGTATCTAACAATGCCGGGATCAAAGATATAGTGATTGTAGGAGGTAGATCACGATCCAAGTGGGCATCTGGCGAATAAGATTCCACAAACTCTAACCTTCTATGAGTTGGATCTCGGACTTAATCACGTCGTCAGGAAATACGCCGAGCCGCTCGTTGACAAAGGCAACATACTCATTTCAGGTCGGTTTTTATTTGTTTCTGTTCTCCTTTTTTTCTTGTCTCGTCTATAGGGTACGTGAGCTAAAGGTTTTTTTGCATCAAGAACACTGCTAGCTCCACTTCTAGCTGCAAATGAAGGAACTTTTAAGCAGGTTTATAGTGGCTGTTTTGGAACTAGAGGATGAGGGATATTTTTGGGTTTGAGCAAGAGAGCACAGCTGTGCTGTTTTACTTTTAACGTCAAGGCCTTAAGACTTCAAGGTCATTCACCAATTCTATTTGTTTCTTTCATGGCACTGAATAACACTGTCATTTATGCGACCCCACATCCACCCGTCATCGCACTGCGAATGTCTTATCATTTTGGTCCCATTGTCTAACCTCATCAATAAACCACTTTATTTACGGAATTGTCAGAATGCCCCTGTTATGATTGTATAAACCAAAGTCAATCACGATCGCTTTCTTGTCAAAAAAGTATATTTGAGTGCTCTGCAATTTCATTTCTTTGCATCGGAACTTCCCCTCACACTCCCACTTTAATGAAGGTGCTTTCCTACTCGATGAACTCGCGCTCAAGCGGTGGCTTCACTCGAGGCATCACTAATAAACTGTTATACAAGAATGCACGGAAGAGGCAATCTTTGTCTTGCGCTTCTAATAGCGCTTACGTTGTTGTGATCGGCCGATCGATGACTGTAGTTTGTAAAATGCATTTGCATGCTTGAAGCGAAAGTGTTGCAGTACCTGGTGGACAGGAAGGCCCAAGCGGCGTGATCGTTTGCTGTGAGAATTATCTTGTGTTCAAGAATCTCGGCGATCAACCAGATATCAGATGCCCCATTCCTAGAAGACGCGTAAGTTTTGCTGCTGTAAATAACATCAGCCCAGAGCGTTTTCTAACGAGTTTGATTCTGGCATACCCAATTTTTTGCTCGAAAGGTATAGCAGTTGACACAGCCAAAGAAAGGCCAGGATAATCCTCCCCCGCCTTATTCCTTCCTCCCACCCTCAAGTTCCAGCGAGTGTCTTTGAATTATTGCTCGATTTTTCAAGAATGTTGGAATTCCTACTAAAATTCCAGAAAATTTATCGTTCATGAAGTTCTGCGTTCATTGTAATTTCGTGGTTATTGGTAAATTCAGATTTATCTCGATCAAGCTCTAATTTTTTCTACCAAATTCGCCGAAGTGCGTCAGGAATTCACCTTGTATGCTCCTGACCGCCCACGCTAGGTGACATGCAAGCGAATACCTACCTGCAGTCGAAGATGCGACGGCAATGAAGAAAAGGCGGTTTGATACGGATTGTGTGGAGGATATTGCTTTTTGTTTTTGTGTAGGCTATTCTGGAGCCATATGGCTACTGACAAGAAAAGGATGTGGCGGTGCTGAAGCGGGTGCTATAAAGGTCAATGATATTTTGCCTACAGAATTGTTGTAATAAATGAGTGTGCAAATTTGCAGAATGAGTTGGATGACTGTGACCGTACGGTGATGATCGTATGCACAGCAACGCACAAGACGAAGCTCATGTATTTCTTTTTAGTGCAGACTGATCAAGGCGACATCTTTAAGGTGACCCTCGAGAGTGAACACGATATCGTAAGTATCACTCATTGCTTATTCCTTCACATCGAGCGTGTCAGCAAGATCATTTTTATCCATTTGTGCCTCAACGAAAGAGACTTGTAGTCGATGAGGTGTTGTTTCGTTGTAGCTTAGAATTTAATAGCACTGTAAGGGCCAGTGCCAATTTATCAATCGGTGTAGTGATGAATAACAGGGCATTTATTAGTGGAGAATTGAAAGCTGAATAAGCGCTCTTGAAGTGGATGTTTTTAGGCTTATACGGCTGCTGCACTTTGTAATCTGATTGCTCGTTTCGTTTAAAAATGTTTCAGAAATTGCCTCCGATTTGTAACGCAGCTGAATTCTTTTTGAGTTTTGCACTATTTCTGCTTCCATCAAAGGAATAATATGGGAACTCCTTTGAAGCATTCGCTGAACCTGAAGTTATGTCGGCGGCGACTTATCGTAACAGATTCGAAGATGCTGTTTGTAGGTGACGGAGGTGAAAATCAAGTACTTCGATACGATCCCCGTGGCGAACGCGATGTGTATTCTCAAAACGGGATTCCTCTTTACGGCTAGCGAATTTGGCGACCAGTACGCAGTTTTTTCTTTGCTTGCAGCGCTGCCTGGTGCCGAGTGTGGTCTCTCTCAATTGTGGCCATATGTCTCACATTGAAATTTGTGGTTTGAAAACTGCATGCTTATAGTCTTTCTCTCGGCCTGAATCTTCTTATGGAGCTCAAAGTACCATATGCTTTCGTTTCCGTCAGCGGTTCCTCAGGGCAAAACTTGGAGGGGCATTTGTTAAGGCAGTAGGTGAGAATGAATGATTTAGCCCTTCGTTTCTGCTTTGTCACTGTTTCGAATAACGCTATTTAAAACCTTCTGTTTTATGAAGTATAGAAACTTTTTTCTTTCTCATCCTATCTTCCTTTTTTCGATTCAGAGCATCACTGCTTTCATGAGCGAAACTGTTCTGTTCTGATTCACTTGATTCGTCGGAGTGCGCGCTTATAGTGCTGACGGTTAAATTTCACGTCTGTTTTTCACCACTTCTTAATTCCAGTATCTTTCTAACGAAATTTTCCCGTAAGGAGTGCTGTGGCGAACGGTATATCTAATTATGATTGGATTCATTTGATCGATATTTTAGGGGAGAAAGTGAATAATATTTAACAGTGAGCGTGTTCTGAATTCTTCTCCTCAGGTGATGGTTTCTTAGCCATAGAGTAAGATTTTGTTTTGCAGTCATTTGTACCAGATTGCACATCTGGGTGATGAGGATGACGAGCCAGAGTATTCATCGCGGATGCAGCTAGACGAGGGCGAGACGTTCTTCTTCGCACCCAGAGGGCTTGCAAATCTGGCTGTTGTCGACCAAATCGACAGTCTTTGTCCTCTGGTCAATTGCCACGTAAGTATGCCTACCTTTATATCTTTGGAGGCGTTTTATATAATTGTGGTGTTGCATTTTATGCGTCACCGTTTACTGCAGCTTCTGAGGATGGGAGATGCAAACAAGCTCCAGACACTTCCGGTTGAGTTCGTAGTTTTTTGCTTTCCTGTTAGCAGGGGTACAGCTTTTTCTGATTATCACTGATAGAACTAAAGTGAAGTGCACTCAATCACTTGCACGATGTAGCGAGCCATGAGATAAGCCATTAAGATGACTGAAGACATTCGAGTACCGCTTCATCACACACCGTGACAAAATTCGTGAGCGCGTTTTTGTTCGGTAATCGTTCTGCTATCTGAGGATTTTCTGCTGATACTACATAAGCGATCACTCTTAGCTCCCTTTTGAAGTGGTTCCGTGTAGTGCCGGAGGTAGTGGTAATCGGGACGCAGCATTTGCTGGTAGAGTGATGAGTAAGGTGGTTATTGGAAGGAGAGTCAAACCCGGTTCGATGATGGGACGCAAGATTTCAGCCCTTCGAGTGCTACGGAGAACTTCCCATTTCGCGCAAACGCAAATGTTTTGAAAATTCTCCTGTAAAATTGTTCGATATAAACGTTTTAAATTTGTAGGAATATTGTGACGTATTATAGATCGATGACCTAGCAAATGAGGATGCACCACAGCTGTATGCGCTTTGCGGACGAAGTTCACGTTCGGCGTTAAAGGTGCTTCGCAACGGACTTGAGGTCACCGAAATGGCCGTCTCTGAACTGCCTGGCAACCCAAACGCTGTTTGGACGGTGAAACGCAACATTGATGGTAATTTGACACTGGATGTTTATGCAGTTTGCTTCAACACATGAAGTTGATACGACGTTCCTAAGATAACTTTGTGGCCGAGTGACTATTCTGCTGCTCAGTGTTGTAGGTAATCGTCACACATGATGTACTTGTGTTTCTTGAGTGGACATTCAAAGTTATGGTAGCACTTGAAAATGCCTTCATTACTGTGAGCTTCGAAAACGTCAGCTGACTCTGTGGTGTTGAACGATTTGATGCGAGCTTCTCATGCCATACTTTGCCTTAGATACCTTAGAAGTGGATAATCGTCGTGCTATCCTTACTTTAGTAGATAGCTCCACGACGATTCATTATGCGATTGTAGCCTGAAGATGGCACGTCATCCGCTGGCTAGGCGGACCATGAGGTGTGTCTTCCGCCATGATCTTGCCCAAGGGATCGAATGAAGGGCGCTTTCATGAGTCTTACTCTCAGTCTAACATCTCTGGCGAAAGATAGCCAACACCGCCTAATTAGACTGCTCAAGCCGCGTGCCACGACAAGACCCTTACTTATCTCATGCCATCATTTCGACAAATTCTGATGCAGCGCTATTTGGGGTCTTCATTTGTAGACAAATATGATTCACATATTGTGGTATCGTTCGTGAACGCCACGCTGGTACTATCGATCGGTGAAACGGTTGAAGAAGTAACAGACTCAGGATTCCTTGGAACGACGCCGACACTCGGATGTGGACTTATCGGTGATGACGCCCTCCTACAGGTTCGTTCCTGTCATTTCGGAAAACTAAGTTGGGCATGTATTTCCTTTTTCTCCCACAATGGCATAGAGGTTTTTAATTGTTCACCTCTAGAGTTCTATGGGCCATTTGTTTAGAATAGCTCATTTCTCTGTCGAAAACTCTTCAGGTTAGGTGATCGGACGTGCTGTTCACATTCGCTACAGTTTGTGCAGGCAGTTCTGATATTTGGCACTAGTTTATCGATGCTTCGGGTCGGCACGTTTTTGCCAAATTTCTGTGGCACCCTCTAGAGTCAGTAACCTCCTTGTTCTTGAAAAGGGGATTAGAGGGGCATATATGTGGAAGGGACCGTGAGGGATTTTCAGCAGCAACGAATCTTGCCTACGTATCGAATAGTGGTCTTATTAGAAAAGAGACGTCTTGGTTCCATCTACTCAAGTATTGAAAAACGAAGCGCAAAAAGGCGACACATCTTCGAAATTTTCTTTTCGTTCTATTCTAAGAGCGTTTCATAGAGTAACACAACATCCGTTTTTCGTCGTTGCAGGGTTTGTGAGAAGTGGTGCAAGGTGGTGCCCCTTCTATTTTGGGATGTTAATTGGCCTCACCTCATCATCTGGAAGAGGAAATGAATAATTTTTTGAATGATTTTAGTAAAATATGTTGCCTCAGCGCGTTTAGTACCGGAACTCTGCCAGTTCCATAGTTGCACTTGTGGGAATGCGGTCTATTTCAGGTGTATCCGGATGGCATTCGCCATATTCGTGCGGATCGCCGTGTCAACGAGTGGAAGGCTCCCGGTAAGCGTACTATCATAAAATGTGCACTCAACAGGAGGCAGGTGGCCATCGCACTTGCTGGTGGGGAGATTGTCTACTTCGAACTCGACGTGGTGGGCTCCTTTGAATCTTGTTGAATTTTCTTACACAAAATAAAATCTTGTGAATTGTCGCATTTTCAAAACCTCATTGGCATTGCTTCATGAGAAGTATTACTAGCGCGTTTAAAGTTTATCGAATGATGGGCAACGCCCTGCACCGCGACTTTCTGGAAAATAGTGTCTAACTGAGGTGAGTTAACCTGGCTCCGGTGCGATGGATGTGGGAGGAGCGAGATAGAAAAGAATGATGCTCCCCACAGTGCTGACAGAGAGAGAGATTGAGGGCTTGCTAGCCATTCTTTCTTCTCTTTTTTTTGTTGGCGCGTTCTTTGCCAAGCGCATTTTAAAGGATGCGATTAATGCATGATCCTGCTGACTGCGAATGTTTTTGGCATTCTAAATGAGGCAGCTTTATTCTGACCGCGCAAGCTACGACCGGTTTTGCATAGAGTGGCTTATGCTGGCGGGGAAATTGAGAATGCGAGGCTGGTGTAATGGGCGCAGAAGCTAACAGCGTGATGCTGAGATTGACAGCAAGAATGTCTTGCATTTGGGGAAGGTGGGGAGAGGGGGTAAGGGCTAAAAATGTGCAGTCTATTTTACGAGGCATCTGTCGTATGTGAGGAAAAAGGAAACACATGCCATACAGCTGTTTGTTCGAGAGTTTCACTGAGTTTTTGGAGTTTTCTATTGAGCTGCAAAATTGTTTGGCATTTCCAGTTGCTGAACTCAGCAAATTCATACCGAAGCACCGAAGAAATCAGCAAAGAACTATTCAAAGGTCATTTTATGCATGCCGCCTAATTAGGGACCCCTTCCACTGTTAGACGCACACTGTTTTCGTTGTGGACGATGAAGCAAATGTGGTCTAAGCGAGAACCTGTGCCATGAAGCTGCTGTTCGAGGTCACACAGTATGAATTAAAAAAGTAGAAACGATAAATGGTGAGGAATTGTTCTGAAAAATGTATTGCGATTGTGACTTCACGGAGTGCTGGCATGAGGGGATCTGACAGTTTTGTTTAGCCAGCAGAATAAGTTCCAAGTAAGGTGTCTTTCCGAAAACGGCAGATATGCCCATCATCATTCCGTCACCTTAATCACCGTGCATCTGCATCAATTGATGAATCCTGTTGCCTGCAACTCCCCCCCCCCCCCCCCCCCCCCCCCCCCCCCTTCCGTCGTTCAAATCGCTTTCACCGGGTGGCGGGACCGCTGCTATGACGCTTACCGTTTAGCAGCGAATGTATCCGCAGTTGGCGAGGTTCCAGTGGATTCAAGAGTATCTCACATGCCTTGCTCGGATGCCTACCCACTCGGAAATGATGAAACAATGGCGTCGTCGTAATTGTTCTCTCGATGATGATGTTGGGGAAGTGTTTCAGACAGGCCAGCTGAATGAATACACCGAACGGCGCGAGCTGCCTGCCGATGTGTTGTGCATGAGTTTGAGTGAAATACCTGAAGGCGAGCTGAGGTCGCGTTTCCTCACTGTGGGCCTTGCGGACAAAACCGTGCGTATTATATCACTTGATCCTCAGGACTGCCTTGCTCCTTTAAGGTTGCTGTCTCACTTTTTGTTTCTTTTGGAGCTGATTGAAGAGAGTTGATGGAACGATGTAGGCCTATTGTGCCTTTAACCAGGTTTGCATAGGTGGGAGTGCTTGACAGCGGCGTAAATCGGTTTAGATTAATCTCCTTCTGTCGTTCTCTTTTCACATTTTCTACCCCTCTAGTTTGCCTCAATTTTTGATGAAACCTCGGGCTCATTGTATCGTCTTCAACTGAACCGCTAAAACTGGTCTGCAGTTTCACTTAAAGATTTCGCAACTGGAAGTACAAAACCCTGCATGTGTTTAGGTCACGATGCATATTCGGTATTGGAATAAAGAGCTTGATTTCAGTATGCAAGCGTTACCATCGGAACCGGAGTCGATAATAGTGCTGGAGATGTTTGGCGGAGAGGGTCAGAGTGCATCCACGGTTCATCTCAACATCGGCTTACAGGTTTGTGGTGACATCCGTTCACTTATTTGGCTTTCATTCTTTTGGAATAGAACTACGCAGAGAACATGCTACCCAGTAGGGTTGATCAAGTGATCCCACTCTCAATTTAAAAGTCAGTGTTTCTGAGCATTATGTGGTATTCACGGTGGAGATATTCATTGAAGGAATGGTTCCAAATGGTTTTGATGTATTGAGATGTATTGCTTAGTAATTGGTAAGATCTCATTTCCCAGGTCTACTGCTCTTGTGGAAGTTCGAAGGGGGAAAAGGTGAAGATGGCGAGCATTGAAGTTATGTGCTTCTTCCCTCAAAAGTAAGCATACGCTGCAGACGCGTTCTCCGCATCTTCGCATATTTCAAAAGCTTGGAAATGAGGTGCTTTGGGTTCTGGTTCTATAAGTGAATTCGTTTTGTTGGATACAGCTGATTTGTTATCGCTTTAATTCTTGATGCTGTTGAATTGGTGAATTTGCAGTTCCACCATTTCTTTTTCAGATCAGGTCCCCTCCTTCAATTCCGAAAACTTGGGGTAACACTTGTTAGTATTCAGCATTTTGTGGTGCCATGAGATAAATGCCCACCCATATTCTGCAAAGAGGTAACTTGTCTAGTAAGGCAGTTTGCAGTTAGCGTTTATTTGCAAGATAAAAAGAAAATAAAATTAAGTGGTCGCGCCAAAAAAGAAGGAATACGAAATGAGAGAAAAAAGAACAGAAGCGATGTGAAGGGGTTAGAGAGAACATACAAGAAGAGTAGTGATGACGGTAACGGATTGAGTAGGGAATGAGTAGTGGGTATGAGGAGTAGGGAATGAGTATAAGGAGGGTGAGTATGAAATATGGGCATACGTAACGACAGTAGTAACGAAAGGAAGAAAAAGTATACGGAGTGAGGCCAGTGTTGAAGGGAGGGAGAGGATAGAGAATGTGAATAGCGTCGGAGGGGAGAGAGAGTAGGGGATGAGAGTGGTGATGGAGGGAGCGTATTGTGCATGTCGTAAATACTAAGCTGTGGTTTCCTTCTCTGAACTCGAGATAGGAATAGTGGTCATGCATGCTATTGTGTATTATAAAGTACGATTGTTTTGTTTTGTCATCGTGAATTCAGAATGGTTTATGGGAACGAAATACTTATGTGGTAAAGAGGAGTTGTTACAGAACGGTTGCTTGCTGCGAACAACGGTCGACCAAGTGACCGGTGAGCTAACCGATAACCGTACTCGGTACCTCGGAACTCGAAGTGTCAACCTCTTTCGAGTGCGCATTCAGAGCAAAGATGCGGTACGCAACGTTGTCATTAATTTCACGGCATGCAGCCATTCGTTGCGGTGCTCACATAATACTAAACAGTACGATCATTCTGAAATCCGCCCGAGTTTTTCAAGCACGCAGCAATGTCTGTGGGACAGGGTGAGCAGATGCCTAACCCTAATACGGGTGATCCAGCTTTTAGCTTCACGGGCAGTACGGTTATTGTCTAAAAGACAGGAGGGTGAGTGGGAGCAGAGGAGTAGCGCGTTGCAGGATTGGATCGAAAGCAATTTTTTTTTCTTTAGGAGTTTGAAAGAAGGCCTGAGTTAGAAGGAGACAAGAACATAAAGGACGAGAGAGTGGATGTGCAAAGATCACGTTTCCACTTATCACATTTCCTGAACGATGGTTCTTATCCAATAAGATGATTCTGCATACAGTGACTAACCGTTCCTTTAAAACATCTGGTCAGAAAAGCGAAAAGCATTTCATGGTCTTAGATAATGGCTGCGTCATCACGAGCCTGGCTTCTTTATAACTATCAAAGCCGCTTCCATTTGACGCCGTTGTCCTACACGGCGTTGGAGTATGCAGCTGGCTTCTCGTCGGAGCAGTGTCCAGAGGGTATCGTCGCCATCGCCGAAAACACTCTTCGGTTGGTTATCTATTTGCACTTCCCATTATATTCTAATCCTTCTGTGCATTTTATGGAATGGACAGAATAATATCGTGGGTTTTTCGGTTGCAGTTATTAGCGCACGTTAATTTTTGTTTTCAGAATTTTCGACTTACCAAGGTCCAATGGGCATTTTTTCTAGAGCGCTTGAAGGTGCCGTGTTTGGTATATCCATCCTAGTCATATTTTTCCCAAATTCGCGCAAATTTTATCTGCTTTCGTTTTCGGCAAAGATTCCTGCAAATAGGCCTTGTAGGCACCAAATTTTCCCATTTTTGACGGTTCTTCGCACATTGCTGCAGAACTTCTCGACTTTGGGCGATGATGCTGAATTCATGTTTATTTTGGTTTTATTTTGGAGAAGTTGGTCGTATCTTTGCAGGAATGTCCCTCTCGCTGCATGCAAATAGGAATGGAGGTTTCTGCTCGTTGTTCGACTAGGAATACTCTTTTCGCTTATAAAGATATTAAGCAAATGATTGTTGAACACAGGACTCCTTGGTGCATATTTGTTGAGTAGAACGCCTTTGCCCTATTCATAAGCTCACGTATAGTGTTTCTGTGTTTAAGTAAATACATTATCTCTATCTCGAAAGCAGTGGGCGTAACGTCTCACTAGCGATTAACTGAGGCATCCAATCTCTCTCTCCTACAAGTTCTTTGTTGTTCCCAATATGCACCACATTGGCATATGCAACGTTTGTGGGCGTTGCATATGTCAGTGGTCAGCACAATCTTTCTGTGCAAATTCAACGCGAAAAAAAGATTATAGAACCCGATTTTTGATAAAGAGTCCATTTTGCACCTGTTCGACGCTGTTAAACAGTCTTGAGAGTGAGAGCGTTACGTGTACATCTGTTCAAAGAAGGATTCCGATTTTCAGAATTCTCTGATTATAGACAGGTATTTGCTCTTAGAATCCTTTAACTGGAGGAAGAAGTTTCCTTTCAGAATCCTCTCACTGGAGAAGCTCGGTGCAGTATTCAATCAGACTGTCTACCCTCTTGATTACACTCCGCGGCGGATGATCATTCATAAGGCTTCTGGCAACCTGATTCTTATTGAGACCGATCATGCAGCCTTTACCACCAAAGGTAAACTGGAACGTCGCAAGCAGCTGGCAAATGTGAGTCATCGGTTTTGCTTCGGTCGAAAGTTCTGAGCATCTTCCACGCGATGATGGAAAAGGTGCATCTTGTAGGGCATTTTAAAGTATCTCTAGGAACGGCGGTCATGCCTTCAGTAAATGACCATGTAAACTTTCGAGAGGAAAAAAGCCCTATTTGATGAATTCCCACCTTTCAATGTAAGGATCATAATGCTTTTCTGTTTTACTAAAGGCGCAACTTCCTAGTGCTTTATTTTTCCAAAATTTTAAAGACTGAATAGGCGCTCAACCTCCTCCGCCACCGCCCCCCCCCCCCCCCCTCTTTTTTTCTCAGTCTACCTGATAATTGAAGCTCTGCTCTTCAACCCTTCCTTCGTACAATGGAGAGAGATATGTAACCTCAAGGTTTCCTGCGTGGTGTCGGTACCAATAACTATTCCACGCCATGTTAGCTATTGATCTCTTTTTGCAACAAATTAGTGCCTCAAATACTGCGCTTTCAATTTATGACGCGTTGTCACATTGCTCAGAAAGTTGTATTTGAGTCGGCCGCAAACTTTCCTCATCTTCCGTATGATGATTTAACCCAAATATGCATGCACCTCAAAGATCTAATATCTATGCGATTTTATGCGACTGGTTTAACCTGTTGTTTTGTGAGCCTTTTTTGGGAACTCTGCTTTTGCAGTTGGGTATAATCCGTGGGATTGATAACTGCAACGAAAGTCAGAAATTGAATCCGTTGCGTTGAGACTCCACTCTATTGAAGCAGAGTCGGAGGAGGGGCGTTTTTGGTTCTTTTTGAGTTGACTGTAGAAGTTCGTTTTTTTTTTTTGATATTTTAATACCAAGCTCGATTTTTTGTGAATTTTTAAAGACGCGTTCAATGATTTTCGCATTTTTCCAATAACCCATTTTATTCATGTGCGGGAAAACGACATAAATGTCGTTGTGCCGGCTGCCTAACATACAAGCATTCCGTACTTTGGCCACGCTTCTTCCCGCATGCTACGCTCGTAGCCTGCGGGATCGGAGCTTCATCTCTCAGACACGTCCACCGCACCAGATTTGCCAGTCCTGCGATTTTCCGTTACGATACAAGAGGACCAACTTGAAGTGGAGTGCAGTTTGTTTTGAGCGGTTGGCCGCTATCCATTAGAGTATTTAGGAACTGATGGAAGTAGCGAAGGAAGCGGATGAGGCAGATGAGCAGGCAGTGAAAGAGATGGCCGAGGCGATCCTAACAGAGAAGGTGAATGAACGTGAGATGGGTGCTCCTAAGAATCAGAAAGGTTATTGATGCCGTCGTTATATCGTTTATGAAAATTTCATTGTTAACTCAACCTTTTACAGCACTTGAAGAGAATGGCTCTGTGGAGGAAGGTAACACGTTATGAGGGACGAAGTTCTGTGCGAATTTAACTAACACCATGCTTTCTTAGGAAGCAGAAGCCGCAAATGTGCTGAAAGTTATTTTGTGCTATTTGGAGAAGCCGGGTCTTGTCGATCGTTGAATGATCAATATTCAGTGGACTGTCTTCAATGATGCTGCTGTGGCAGAATTTCGGATCTTATTCATTTTATGACTTTCAGTTATTTTATGCACTTTTCCCTGCAACCGAATATTCGTTCAAAGTGATTATTGTGATATTTGCTGATGCGAGGTATTACATACACAGCGTATGTAATTTTTGCACTTTTTCTATATTATTACCATTCAGACGCTAGATCAAGTACCCTGTGTTTCGTATATATATATATATATATATATATATATATATA
>JAARMF010001558.1:27623-40024 GCA_022844705.1 Toxascaris leonina
GGAAAGCGAGTGGGGGGGGGGGGGGGGAATGCGGAAAAGCAAAATAGTAAACTCTGCGATTGTTCCTTCTATGGGTTGCCTTGTAGAGGGATGGAAGAGTGAGTAAAATTGTACTTAACGTCATGTGAAACTCAGCAGTTGGTTGTATTTTAAAAGGCTAGAACTTGTTGAATGTAACCATTATGTTTGTGATATTTGCGAAATCACAGTGTTGCATTCAGGAGTACTTTTAGAGATGTTCAGCTACGCATACAAGAAACGTTGCTGGTGAAGTTCTAAGCACGACGGAAATCATTTTGTCTGCGTCTCAGTACATCGCAGAGTTTTGCGCAATGGAGTCCTTTAAAACCACACTCTCGCTCCGCTGTTGCATCCATAACTTTTGCATATGTGAATCCCTGCGCTTGCATTATCTGCATTTTTCATACCCGTTTCTTATCTGAGCTGTCGTTGTGTCTGTCCATTAGTTTCTGTTGCGCACAAGACGGTGAAAACTGAGAGCAATGGATCCGTCTCTTCTTTTAAACGGTGTTTTGTCTGTTCGTCGAGTTCCTTTGAATGTCTCGGCGAAGGTGTGTGAGTGCACTGCTATCCCGTTTGCTTATGTTCGATGTTCAGTAAACTCAGATTTCATAAATATATGAAGCTGCAAACACTTACCTGGTTGATTGCTCGTTTCATCCAACGACCAAAGTGTTCAGGTGGTGAATGCGGTTCATGATTTTCGCGGTATGGCGCTAGTTGGCGTTGGAAATAAGATTCGGCTGTACGACCTCGGCAAGAAGAAACTCCTTGCAAAATGCGAGAACAAGGTTAGCGCTTTTTGTTTGCCACCCGACGTTTTCCGTTTATGCTTCAGTATGCGGCGTTTCTTTTGCTTAATGAATATTTTCAGAGGTAATTTCCATAGGGCTGTAATCTTAATTTTGATCTATGATTGCACAGTGTTTCGCAAAATACAGAACACTATATGCTGCCCTAAACGCTTGAAAACTGCTTCGGTGAACTGATGGCGAGAGTGGCGTTTCTTCAGTTCCTCTTTGAAACTAACTGAAGTTGCCTTTTTCTCACTTTTAGCTGGCAAACACTCAGACGTTGTCTGCGACTTGTATTGTGAGCGTTCTTGTTCTCTACTAATTATTGATTTCTGTCTGTCGAATTTATCTTTCTCATGTGATAGCCATTTGAATATGTTTCGTTTTGTTGACGAGTTTCTTGCATTGGGATGCTAAGAACTTGCTGCAGTGGTTCAATTACTTATCGATACACTGGAATGATCCGATAGGTGGATTGGTTTGGTTTATCACATGAATATGTCCGGTGAGTGTGGCATCTGACATTGCATTTTTTTACTAGAGTTGATTGAAGAGAGTTATCGAAAGTGAATCGCAACGTCATGAGCTTAGCGTTTCGTTATTTGTCGCTGAAGACGACTAGTTGAGCTGTGAAGGTTGCTTATAATAGCTAAAGAGTTTGCTGGTGAATTTTTATTTGGCCAGGTTTGGAAATATGCTGATGTTCGCAGCAATTCCTTCAGTAATTTTTTAATGGAACATACGCTGATGGAAAAGAAACGATAAAGTGAAGTATCGATGTGCGGAAAAATGTAAAGAAGAACATCAGTAAGGTGCAGTCTCGAGTGGTGATCTCTAAGGCGCGAAATCAGCGGTTAATCCCTCTTAGGTTTGGGTATATTCGTTCTGAAATTGCATTGTTCAGTGGAACAGAATCCTCAGTGGTTTATCGTTGGAATGTTTTTTTGGAACGTTTGTGAAACAATTCGCGAATTTGATGAAGTTTTCTCACTTTGGCACGATCTGCAGCGAAACCTACGGAGCTTTACGGTCGGAGTTTGGACTGAGTCCTTTCAAGAATCCGAAGCTGCCACTTGCAATATCGGGTGCTATATGGAGCTTTGAAAGCAATCAACGCATCACTGTAAGAGACCCGCAGTTGCAATGTTTCGCGGTAAAGAGTACGACCAGTATTTTAGTCGATTTACAACTTCTCAGCCCTTGAGGTCCCAGTCTGAGATCAGCCGTACGTCTCCCGAAGCATCGTCGATCGGCGCCGTTGGGGTGGTTAGGTTGTGACGTTGGTAGTGTGAATGCATAGGAAAGTGTTTTTTCTCGCAACTCATCTGACTGAAAAAAATGCATAATAAAGCAAACGGGAAGGCGCAATCAAGCGTGCAGCTTAAAATTTAATTATCTAAGCGGGAAGTACGCGTATCATGAGTTGAGAAGAACAGGGTGAATATGTCGAGCTGATGCTTTCTTGAGGGGTAGTTTGCACCGTTTTGTTAGCGTCTTGCAACAGTTCACACGTAGGTTGCTGTAAACTTGAGACGGCTTTCCTTGACAACTTCGCACATGCTGAGAAAACTATACTCCTGGTTTCACTTTTGCAGCATTCTGATGACCAGAAGTGAGCCTCCCCAGCAACTAGAGTGCACCACTCGTTTTTCCTATATCGTACTGGATGATGATAAAACGTTGTCCCAGTTGTCTCTCACTTAATCTCCAAATCGAATCGTGTCAGCCGTTACCAGTTACTAAAAGTCGATAGCAGTCACATCAAAGGAACGCTTCGCAATATTCTTTGAACCTTAGTCGCTGTGATTGTACTGAACGAGCTCTGATCGAGCGGTACATCTACATGTCATCTTTTCAAAAATTAGTGATCCATTCCAATTGGACAATAAAGTGCACTCGAACAAACCACATAATGCTGGTCTTCCGATGAAACCATTGCATTTCGTAACTCTTCAGCCTCCGCGGGGTTCCCACGCTTCCAAAATCCATCGCCGTTACTGCGGGGTGCTTAGAACGTGAACATCCCGCGCAACCATCAGAACTGTGCCTGTTCATGTCATCACGCCACGGAGACGCTCCTCTGCTCACACTAATCTGCCCGCAAATTGAAAATTCACGCATTCTGTTTCATATGGTGACACTACTGTGATTTGTCATCGAACAGTATTCATCAAAAATCTTCTGACATTTATGGTTCGCAGTATAGGATTGTCTTCAGAAAGCAGTTCCATCTTGATTTAGCCACCTCGTTTATGGCTTACGGACGCCATATGTGTTGCCATTTTCAACTCCGCTTGATCTCACGAGATTTCCATTTTGTCGTGAAAAAATGCTGTAGTATTAGGACCAAGACAGAAAGCATAAAAATGCAAAAGTATTGTTGATGGTGTAGGCACGTACTCAGAGCGAATCAAAATTTGTGCCTGTCGACGGAGCTATAAATGGAAGTACTCAAAATAGGTTTCTAGACTCTTCGCGCAGCAGCAAACGTCTTCTTCATAGGTTCCAGAGCGATTTCTCTTTGCGTCATCGTTTGAAGGGTTGTTGCGCGACCTGTGCCGTCTCCGGAATGTCATCATTGTCACCATTTTGCCATCACTGCGTCAGCTTCGAGAACGTTTAGCATGACCACATCTCCTTCAGATGTCTGTCGAAGTTTTTTCGTTTTCATTAACCGACTAAGGTATCGATCTGCAGTCATCGACTTGCAAATCATCTCCTTCATGCTTCAATCCTTTAAAAAGAGGTTGGTGAGTTAGTACCGCATCATCTTAATGCTGCAAGCAGTTCATCCAGTGAGATGCTATAGTCCCCGTATTCCCCACTCTTTCCCTCCCTTTTCCTCCCGCACATATATTTTGTTCGCTTGCATATGCAGGCGAACAAGAGGAAACATTGAATGAGCATTGATGCACTTATCTTAAATCCGAAAACCGTTGTTACTGTTTTTTATTGCTATAGGCTCTTTCGATGCTCTAATAGGTATAAGCGAGCGCAGTATTCAGTTGCGGGAAAGCGTTTCTTTGGATTTGGTGCTCAGTTGATGTGATCGTTGTGAAGTTGAGTTCATGAGGCATGAATTGCTTTATCAATACTATATGATGATAGCATCAAGGCATCTATCTGGTTGCGGTTTTTCCCTATCTGTGTAGACTGACTGAGTCGGGCGATGTTGGTATACGGGTGCTTTTGATAGGCACAGACGTAAGACTAACACTGTCGCCAAGTCGATCTGCTATACCGTTGCGTGCCGTCAAGTGGGATGTGCACTGAAATAAATGCAACCACAAATGATGTGAATTGGGAAAGGTCATCGAGGTTTAATTTCTTTGGCAGCTAAGAAAACGCGGCCGACTTCGCAAGCAGCAAAATGGTATACGAATTTTTTGTGTTTTAAGGATGCTGCCGAGCAGGAAAACGCAGTCTTCTGTTAAGGAATTCGAGTGAAGTAGGATCCAAGCTAAGCGTTTTCCTCGAATAATGTGTTAGGTACGTTGTTCGCTACACTATTTGAGCACTGCTTCTTGTAATAACCGATGAGTGGTGCCCTCTTTGATTATTCATCCGGCTGGATTGGGCTGATCTTTTAAGACACTCCCAACGTCAAAATGCGTCTGTTTTTTGTTTATCTGTCAAGAAGATTTGTTGCAATCAGCACTGCCGTAATGGTGATGAGGCGGAAAGAATCTCTATTGGGCTCTCGATGTCGAGCTGGAGTTGCATCGATGTGCGTAAATGAGGCCTAACCGAGAGACGGTTCTCAACGAGTATTCGTAATAGATAACAATTTTGAGCATTTAGAGAAAAACGAACACCTAAGTACCATGCTGGAATATTAATTACACACCGTTTGTTTGTAAGCAATTGATCGAGTGAAACAGCGATAACTCTAACAGTGTGAAATTACACAACAGCCAATAAATCACCACAGTGAAGTGGGAAGAGATCAACTAAATAACGGAAATGATTGCGAAATTGAACTGAAACTGAAGCTACTTAAAAGATTCTCGTAAACATCGTTGCATGGCTCTTGAGGTTTGGAGGAATAACTGAAACGAAGATTGGATCTTATGAACGGAAGCAAATGCTGTGCTTACTGCATAGCTGTTTTTTGCTGCGTAGGGAGGTTAGCATGCAATGACGCATCTCACATTTTGTTGCAACTACGCACGTTGATCTATAGGTTCTTCGTCAGTCGTTTTGCAATCAGCGCTTAAACTAAAGTGGCTACTAGAGTCTAGACTTGTTTGTAATTGAGGGGTGGAAAGGGGGGGGCGCAGGGACTGCTATCCTTATCATTCTTGTGGAAAAAGTCGCAAAATATTCCTGTGAAAACTTTGTAAGTGTTGGGCTGATTACGGTTGGAGATGGACAGTTGTATTCTGCAGGTGCCTATTTTTAGAGGCAGTTCGGGTGCGGGATACAACGAGCGCATAGAATTGGATATTGGGGACGGGAAAAGAATCAAAAACATTTTTTTATTGGTGACGTCTGAAACAATGGGCAGCGAGGTTCATTATCAGACTATCAAAGCATAAAAACTGCAGGAAGAGCATTGTGGCAGTGAGGCGATCATCTCAAAAATGCGCATTTCCGCTGTGGTGGAATCCTGTTGCACTGTGGCGATTTGTTGGTTGTGATGAGCTGTGTTCCGTTTGGGTTCAGTGTCGCAATAACAAACATGATGGCAAGGATGCATTCGCATCGAACGATCATCGCTCACTTTATTCCCGTTATTGATAGTTTTAGTTATTGATAGTTTTACTTTAAGAGTCATCCCATATTATATCAAAATTGAGCAAACATTTCTTTCCGAAATGAAACTCTATTCGGACATTCGGCGCGTTCATAAATACCTTCGAAAATAATGAAACTGCATGAGTTTGAAGTGGTTGGAGAGAATGAATGCACTATAGATGTCTCCTTGGCAATTTCTGAAGTTTATAGCGTTCGGCAGTTGCTAATTAAAACTGATTGTGTGAAGCATGTCTTACCGGAGCGTCGAATCATTTGCAATCATTATTTGGGAAACAAGCATGTTACGGTTGCAGTATGCTTTATGGGTGAGCACAGTGAGAATGAACGCCGAACGAATAACTTACAGTTTGAGAGCGAGTGGATCGTTGTGTGGATATGAATTGATTACAAGTGAGCAGCTGTTTGAAGCATATGCGAAACTCGCGGTTAAATACCGTATAGATAATTGGGTTCAGTGCCGAATTCAAGTAGCCGAGCCAGAAGAGTATCGACCAAATTACCGGACTTGTTTCAATAGCAAATCCATAGAGAATGCTGAATCCCAGCCAGCAGAAAATGAAGCAACCCGTTACAATGGCCACCGTCTTGGCAGCCTTAATCTCTAGTGAAAGACGTTTTTCATATGCACATGCAGCCCTTTTGCGATGTCTTCGTTGCATGAGATGAGATAAAACAGCTAACACTGCTGCTTGATGATGCACTTTTTTGGCGCTTTTCTTGCAATTGCTGGGCAGCACTTTCTCGACCTTCTTCAGCTGCTCGTCATTTACGCTGCAAATAAGGCGAAGAGATTTGTTGATGTATTCCGCATGAATTTAGGAAATAGAAGGCCTAATCGCTGCGATACTAGACCAACTCCGCGCTTGGGTCAACGTGGCCTTCCACCCGGAGCGTTGTTTGTTTTGTATCATGCTGACCTGAAGCAAAAGTGCGCTTGCACTTTATAGTGTTGTTAACCTAATTTGTTTCGACTTTTCTCCAGATACCTGTTGTAGTTGGAGAGTGTGCATGTTATGTAGCTGTTAATTCACTAAACTGTTTTTGTGCTTTGCGTAATAATAATGTTTCCTAAAATTAAAACTAATAATGGGCAATTTTCGGTGAGTTGCAAGCAACTTACAAGAATCCGATTGAACACTGACTGTAATTCCTGAGCTGAGACAATGTTCGTTAGGAATTACCTCCGAGAAGGATGCCGAATTTCGCTGGAATGCTCACAGATTGGCAGCATATGCAAAGAGAGTGCGTATTTGTGGTCGTCGCCACAACTCGTTGTTGCATGTAGAGGAGCTAATGATAGTGATGATGTGGAACTGCCAATGCTCTCGATCTTTCGCGACAGCTGAAAAACGAATCGAACATTAAACAGACAATAAGCACCGGGCAAGTGCGTTGTGGTGCCGTATGTGAAAATGTTTTTTATATAGGGCCTTAAACTAATTCAACCAGCTATATATCCTCCAGTTTGTTTTGATTGGAGATGGAGGTGTAAGGTGATGCAGGAAAACGTTCAGTCGTTTTTTATTCTGTTTTCAGTAGCTTCATTGGCACTGAAGATGCCCTGAGAAAATAACAGTAGAATTTGAGGAAGTGGGAGTGAATACTAATAAATATACAGGTGTTGTTGTGTTATATGGCTAAATTCCGCAAGCTCACCACTGAATGGGCAGCGTTCACCTTTTTGGATGTTACCTGGGAGCTGCCCTCTTTACATTTCAAGTGTAGATCACTGAAACGCCTTCGCATCGAGTCCTTCATCGCTTCGGACGAACCGCTGGCAAATACTGATTTGTTCGAGATTGCTCTGGAGTCATGTCGATTGTTTGTCGGTGCACTGAAGCAGATGTTCGCTAACGGACAATTGACTGTTTTTGAGTGTCTCGGTAATAATTCTATAAACGCTCGAAAGATGGTACGTTTGAGTGGAATGAAAGCGAATCACGAATCCAGGAATGAAAACTTCCGTTCCGCTTGACACTCGAACCCAATGGCTGCAAATGAAAATAGTACCGCTTTTAACTTCTTTTCTGCCGATCTTGCATCGAGAACAATTTTGTTATAGTTCCTATCTCGCGTTTTTGATGAGTCTCTATATTAGGTATTTAAAGATGGATTAACCTGTTACGTGCATTTTGACGCGTGGCATTCTTTGAGATGCTGGAGCCTCGATGCACCCTTAATGCCGGCATTTGTTGGTTATTTAAGCTGAGCGCCGATGTGTGATGCATAAGAAAACTTTTGACGTTATTGTTGTTGGGAGGGCCCACCGTTACCACACCCGAATAGAGACTTTTTGTGGCATAACAAGCAGCCACATAGATGCGTATGTAGACGAACACAACGATCGCCATTGGAATGTAGAAACTCGATGACGCACTGAAATATTTCCTTTTGACGCGCACAAACATAAACAATACACAGTTGGATGATCTGCCCGTGTAAACTTTTCACACCATTCGGGTCTTCAGATGCTCATGTGGGTTTTGTTCTTTGATCGTTTATTCGAAGTTTTCCTATTTCTGTGAAGGTCGTTTTGAGATGACCTAAAAGGCAAGCTGAGAAATGGCGTGTATCGGTTATAATAATACTTATTGGCTTTGCTGATAATACCAACCTTCCTGTATCCTTAGGGTGTGTTTTTAAAAGTACGATTGTTGCAAATGCATATCACCTTAGTCCCTGTTGATAATCACCCGTTTCCTCCTGCAATTGCTACTTTACTTTGAAGATGCAGCTAGCGTTGTACTGGACCGAGCATTGTGAAGTATGGGTGGCGCTTTTGGCTCTTCGCTGAACGGAAAACAATGGAATGTAAGAGTGTGCAATTGATACCTAAATATGATATAAGCAGTGCCGGCGTATAGGGGTGTGCATTTGCAGTCATCCTCAATTGGCTTATCAGCACTGGCAAGAATAAAACTCGGACTGCATACAATGAACGAGCTGAGCCATACGATGGCCACAGTACAACCTGCTCGGAACTTGGTGACAAGCATCGGATAATTGAGCGGCTTAAGTATTGCGATGTAACGGTCCATTGATATCGCAACAAGGTTGTAAATCGATGCTGTACACATCCAAATATCCATTGTCAGCCACATGGTGCACCACCGATCGCCAAAGATCCAGAAACCATCGAGGATCTCATTTGCTATGCTGAATGGCAAAATCACAACGCCGACCTGCAACAGAGGCAGATGAATTCCTACTGAGGCATCTTTTGGAACAGGGAGGGGCTGTTTGGGCGATGTGAGCCATATTCGCGATTGTGAAAGGCTTTCGAATGTTCCTTTCCACGAAATTAGGCGTTCGAAAACTGAGAACGACTGTAGAGGAATAGGGATAGGACGACCTGAAATTACTGCGAAGACTGCTGTTACATCAATGAGAGAAAATATTTGCAATACGCTACGAGGAGGGCTGAACAACGACTGCAGCGGCACTAAAACGCTTTGTGTTCCCACCTCAGTCTGCTTCCTCTCTTTTCCTCTTTCTGCACTTCCTAAGTGCATTTTCTTCGTTCTTTGATGCTGCATCTCGCATCGCTGTCCAACAGCCCATTGAAGACGTTCTGCTCCCCCGGTCTACTCTATTAGCAGGTGCAGTGACGAACTTTTTTATGATATGAGCGCATGGAGTAAAGTATTTGCATGATGACTGACTAAGTTATGACGAATTCGGAGGGGGACGATCGCGCAAAAACAATTTTTTGACAAGTGTTTTGGGAGATGTCGTGGGATGAGCGTAAGCTCATTTGAATGATTTGATGAGGAACGTAGCTGCGCTTCGGAATGAGAGCGTGTTGCTATTTTTACTTACAGCCGATGCAGCGATTTAATATATAAAGACCTCCACTATTTCGGTGGAGGTGGGTTGGAAATGTTTCCGCTTTCCCTTTTAGCACGATTACCGGATTTATTATGTGCTATTTGAAAGCTGATAAGCTTCGCCGCAAATTGTTGCCTCACATCCTTCCGCCTATTACGCCAAGAGAATCGCGCTTGAATACAAGATTAGGTGTTTTCATGAGTGCGAATTCCGCTTGTTCATGCAGTGGCATCGGCATCCCAGTTAGCAGATCTGCCATCGCATGTACTCATTTGCGCGGCACATGCGATGGCAGGCATCAGTGTGCTGTCAGCAGTTGCGATGGCGAGTCTAAGGGGTAGAGAGGGGACAAAGGGAAGGGAGATAAGAGAGCGAAAGCGTGACATTTAGTGACTTTTTTTGAGAGAGAGAGAGAGAGAAATGATGCCGTAATGACGCAATTTCAGCAGATACGCTGAGAACGATGAGGGTATATACCTAAGATCTCTTTATCGCCTTATACCACTTTGGATAATAATTTTTCGATTCAGAACGCCGATTGCGCGTTATTTTTCATCCGGCGTCCAAGTGCATTTTTTGCAGCAATGATTTATCTGTATCGTGAAATCTGTAGTAGCACTTCGTTCTTATTACTTTATTAAAAATCATTTCTTTCCGAATTACGCTCTTTAGAAATTCCGAACAGCTAGAGAATGGCGCGGTCGGGTACGTTTTAAAAGCTAGATAATATTCTCATTCAGCACTGACGTCTCAAGCTTTCCACTTTTCCTCTTTTCGCATTTCGCTGCCTACCCCCACCAGCCTATTTATTCCTCGAAAAGCATCTTCCTGAAGGCTTCTGGTTGCTTTGATATGCTGTTCCTTTCTAGCATGAGAGGAACTTCGTGCTGTCGTAACATCCTTGTGCCCGCCTTTTCTGTCGGATAGAGCCAACCAAAGACACAGTAAACAATAAAAAAAAAAAAAAAAAAACGAGTTACCAGCAAATCGGCGACGGCCAATGAAAGGATCAGAAGGCCAGTGGCTGAACGAAGGCGTCGCATGAGCATGACAGAAGCGATAACGAGCGTGTTGCCAAGCACCACAACCACCACCAGTATCGTCAGTACAATTACAGTAGAGAATATGCGAAGAAAGCTGACTTGATTGGGAGTTCTGGACCATTCGTGGAATGAACAGATGGGTGTGTTATTGCTCATGAAGTAGTTCAAGACTTGTTGAGCAGTGCTGAAGCGAGACCCTCAAAGCGTGACGTGTGGGTCACTTCATTCACCATAAGTATCATTAAGGAGCTCGTTGGTAGTCCATTCGCTCAGAGAGGGCATTAGAGCGGTCCATCGAGCTGATGAAGGCTTATGTTTATGCTGAACATGCGCAGTATATGGGAAGTAAAAGCTGAATCATGCTTTCGAGTGGAGCAAATGAATCTTGTGACGAAATAGAATGAAGGGTGCTTGACCGAGGAACGGAGGAGAAGGAGGGGCCGACGAGCACAGCCGGATGCTTTAGCAACAGCTCTTTATGAGCTCTCTCGGTTGAAGACAACGGCCAATATTGAATAGAACGACCACGATGCCAAAGAAATTCTACCGCGCATACGTACGTTATACTTTGTGCAGTGCGTCGCCATGCTTCCGCGCCAGTGCCATATCTTTTAGATGAGATGGCGCTTGGTCACCATGTGAACTCTCTGTCTTACTCGCTGAAGCGGTTCGTTGCAATTATAAAATCGAGTGAGAGGGAAAGACAGCTTTAAGGCTGGAGTACAATCGACTCGGAATACGCCAAAGGGCGTTGACATTCCAAAACGTTCTGAACGCAAAATTTGTTGGAAACATATTGGCAAGACATATAAGTGATGCAGTGATTAACGACAACTAATTATTCGTTGCATGATAAACAAAATGTTGTACTAACTAACATTACATGAAGTGAAACCTTCTACGATGAAAGCAGTTCAGCAGTATTATGAGCGCTGCACTGGTATTTGAAACCGTCTAAACAACATTTCCTATAGCGCAGCACGAGTGCGAATCTGTATATGGCTTCATTCGTCACTGAGTTAAGCCAGGTTCTGCATCCGCTTTTAATGCTTGCATTTGCGCGTTTTGCCATCCGCATGCTCAAACGTGCTCGGAGATACGAATATTCGTCTATTTTGAAACTCAGTAGTCAACTTGTCGATAGAGTAGCAGAGCTACGTCCGCAATATATGTATCCCAATGTGCAATTTCTGAAAATCCATTTCCTGTTGAGCTTACTTTTGTGAAATATAGTTTCTGTGCTTTGAATAAGGGGACATTTAAACATAATTTGTGGTATTTATTGTTCGTGCTATGAATCTATCTTGCATATTTTTACAGTAGTGAGGTATATGGCAAAACCTTCTCCAGTCAATGAAGGTGAAATTTAAATGTATCGCTAGCATCACCACTACGACTTTTATTTCTTCGGATATCATATTGAGTTTTTTTTGAATAGAAGCGCTAGTTATTATTTTATGGCCTACGCTACCATCAAGGAGACAATTCCACCTGAGTAGGCCGTCATCGATCATGAAGAACATATAGAGTGAGGTGAGAGCAGTCGGTTGATGATTGGTGTTGCTGAGTGTATATAGGAAACGGGACACATCATTGGCGCTTTAGTGACGTTTTGAGGAGTCGATTATCGGCCTAGCGCAAAAATTTCGTCCGTAGTCCCATGATGCAGCTTATATCGCAGTGGTTCAGAGGAAAGCAATATACCCCAATGCCCGCTATCGAATGTAAAGTGCAGATGATGGTAACTTTCACACTGTTATTTGGCAAAAGTGCGTATTATTTTCCACTCAGTATGTGATTTCCTGCTGGCAGTTGTGAGGCTTCGAAACGCCGTTAAGGAAACTGCTTTCGCGCATAAACCTTTCCACGGTGCCCACAAATGTTCGTCATGTCACGGTGTGTCATATAAATAATGGTCGCGCGAGGTACATGCCGATTCTGGAGAAGAGAAGAGAGA
>JAARMF010001559.1:0-16296 GCA_022844705.1 Toxascaris leonina
CGTGGTGGTGACGTAATTCTATAAAATAAAGAAAGTTGTGGGTGAAATTTGCAATGAATCATTACTGGTTGGCGATATGTTGGTGGCGGTACATTGGTAGATGATGCGTCAAGTTATCGCAGTGATTCGTTTTCGCATCGTTAGCGGAACAAGAATTCAGTATAAGAAAGTGGACGAAATCCTAGAATGAGGCAAAAATTTCACGACTGAAGAACGCTTGATTGTTATTTACTTATTTTTAGGTGTAAATAACGATCAAGTAAATGCGATTTTGAAAATGCCACTGAAGAAGCAAAGCAAAATTGGGCATGTTTAATTTTTTATCAGTAGCACTGCTTATCATTTTAACATTTTTTTTGCCACAAAAATCACTTCTGACCATATCTCTTAGAAGAAAGCTTTCTAATTTTGTGGACGGATTTAATGGCAAATCCAAAAATAGAGCTTTGCGGGATCCTCTCATTAGCAGTGGGTATACGACTTTTCAACAGAGCTTATCACTGAATTCACGCTTATTCTATAGAATGCATCGAAAGTATGGCGCTAGTCGATCACCTTACACCGTCATCAACAGCCAATCTATACCAAATAAATCTGCTGCAATTATGTCGTTGTTAATCGTTTGCATCGGAACATATATTTTCGTTTATACTAATGAATACTTGAGAAGGCTGTAGATAATATCACATCATTTGTGCACCTCTAACAGTGAAACGGCTATACAGCTAGTGATAGACGATGTGGGCGTTGTTTTATAAAAAGCCATTCAAACAACGAATGAATGATCGGAAAGGGTTCGTCGATCGGGATCCATATGAACTAAAAGGCTCGATTCCTCTTGCGCGATCATCTAATACTCGCTAATCTCTGCATAATAGAGATGAATTTCCGCTTCATTTCAACGATGTGTCTGTCTGTCTTTTGTTGACCGATGAAATTACGTAATGTCGTGTGTGTTTATTATAGGAGCAGATAATGTGAGAAATGCGCTACATGAAATGATCGGTTTGTCACCATCGAGAGTATGGAATATTATATGGAAGATAATTTCCCCGGCTGTGACTGCGGTTAGTGATTACCAGGTTGATCGTTGATGAGTGATCACTCTAGTTAGTTCATTTGATGCTAATTTGCCTTTTAGTTGCTTTTTGCCGAGAGCATGCTGGCGAAGCAAGAGATGCCGAGAGCAGGTAGATAGTTTTCTTTATACGCCGATAGGAAAAATATTAGCAGCCGAACCATCCCATTAAAAATAGACCTCGAAGTAATAAATGCACCTGACATCTGTCTCCTCGAACGCCCTTCGATGTGACTGTTATCCCGCGCAAAACGCCATATATGTTGGAATTTTTAAGTGTATTGCAATTTAGTTGCATTCATATAATGCAGGTAAGCTTTCGCTTCGTAGTTGCGCACAAGTGACGTGGTCGTTAATGTGAACAGAAAGTGAAAGCAGCAGTTAGCATCTTTATTCCAATATCTCAAAGGACTTATTACACCAAGCATTTGATGTTTTAGTGTTTACCATAAATACCATAAATAATAAATAAGCTTGCAACCATAAATAAGCAGAGCCCCATTAAGCGGAAGATAAAGAGAAGAACCAGCTTCTGGTTGGCTCCCAATAGGGTCATTATTTTCGAAACGAAAAAGACAAATATAGTTTTATTGCACTTCAGATGTTGTGAGATTATTGTACTAGAACTTGAAGAAGGGAGACGGGATAATTTCAATTGCATTCCTTTTCTTTGGCATTAGAAAGAGTTGCTTAGATTCTATATCGTTCAAAGAATGCAAATTTCTTACGATAAACTTTTGCAACAAGGCTTTTGAAGCAATGGAAATTGTTGAGATGATATCGATGGGAATGATAGGAGATTTTAATTTTAAAGACTGCTCTTTTGAGTGGCTGGATAGCTATAACTGGAATGGTACTTGCAAAAGGAGCAAGAATGCATTTGATTCGCAATAGAAGCATTCGCATGAGCAACATATTCTTATAACAATTAAAACAACAAAACCGCAATTTTTAGGTATTATTCATCTTTTGTGTCCTCAAATATAAACCATTGAAATATCCGACCGGCGAGGATTATCCACTATGGGCTGAAGTATTCGGATTCTTTCTTTCTTCATGTTCGATAATCGTCATTCCGCTCTATGCGCTTTATTTTTTATTTGTCACAAAGGCCGATGTACCTCTGAAACAGGTATTCTCTTAGCGTGCATTCCAGCTATCTTCAGCTTTAGCGCTTGAGCTTATCTTGATTACATCGGTCAAAATTTTCGCAATCGTCAGCTATCGAACACTTTGTGCTTCCTTGCGAAAGTTGTTGTACTTAAATGTTTGAGTCAGAAGCACACAGCTGCTGAAAACATCTAGTAACGAATGACAAGAAAACAATGAGTGAATAACAGCTCTGCCGAGCGTTGCAGCTAGTTGTTTTTTTGAATGGGCTATCAGGTTGGGACTCCTTGCGATACTGAAATATTTCCCACGGAATCATGAGAGAATAATATAAACGGTGATATTTCTAAGTTTTTCCTTAAAATCTCCACCGATAGTTCAGAGAACTTAGCAATAGACTGCATAACTCAGAGAAACAAATGAAGCGATAGACTGCGTAATTCGGAGGAATCAAGCAAAGAACTTTATATGCGTTTTCAGAAATTACGTCTGGGATTGCATCCTCAGTTACAAATACGCAACGGTAAAGCAATACCATACGCTGGGGAAGAGGAAATGGACTTCATCGACTCTGAACGGAAAATGATTCCCCACTGATATTGAAGGGAACGGCAATCCTTGATTGAGGCGACCAAACTAACGTTACCACAGATGAGCTTACATCCTTCAACCGTTCGCTCCCCCTTCCTTTCCATTCCTTCTTCATTTCTTGCGCAATTCAATTGGGAAGTGAGCATCGTAAGTCATAACCCGATTTGAAGCTGGCTAAGGAAGATAGTAGCATTGAAAAAAAAAACAGAAAGCGTTTAAAAAAAAATACCTTGTTCGCCCAACAAGCCACCCGCTGCTGTTTGCATGAGGTTGCGGCTAGGTCCTGACTTCAGGAGGGTTAAACTCATCTTTGGTTGTGAAGATCTTTCATTGTTACCTTAAAATATCACTTCGATCTTTCGCGGTGCATTTGAAATGACCATACATCTAGAAGATTCATCTCTTTAATTAGAACTTTTTAGAAGAGCTAACGGTTTAAGATTTTCTCTGAGATTATAGTGCACTCGCAAATGGTCCGGATATCCGGACCATTTACGAGTGCACTATAACCGCTGATATCCGGAAATGGGCTAAAGTGCACGTGTGCTTTTGGTAATGACACTTTCAGTCGTTCACTAGCTTTCAGGCTACCAGCCAAAACGTTGCAAAACGATGAAATAAATCTTGTCCTTAGGCTGCTCGAAACACGATAAAAAATGCTGGTTAACTTTATTTCTCATGCTTCGAGACTCCTTTATCTCGACATGAACATTACTCTACTAATTACAACTTTGGCTGTCGATCGAGCGTGGCGTTTCTAGGAACTAATTTCTTTGATATCGATGTCATATCCTCATTGAAATCTTTGTTGTAGATGGTTGAGTTGGGGTGCTTCCTTCTAGCAAAACAAACTCTATTGATTTTAACACGTTGAAACGGTGAGACCTGCTAGATGTGAGTAGCAAGGAAATGTGAAATGGGTGAAATAGGCGAGTCGGCTGATTTCGGTCAGCATTACTACAGAGGAATAGATTGATGCTTGAGGCAATTGAGAGTAGTCAATCGTGATGAATCAACACCATTGCGTTTCGAGATTTCTCTTAAAAGATGACTAAGTAAAGCTTTCTATGCCGGATATTGTTTTACTCTTCTTACAATCGGAAAGAACCCAAATTTGTATTCTTATGCCGCTTTATGGGTTGTTTCGCGTTTGAAAAAACTCAAAAAAAATGCAAATTTTGAGTCAGAAATTTACTGATATCTTATAACTGCTGTCTCATATAAATGACTAAACGTAGTTGTTATAGATTTCACTTGGAAACAAAATGCGATTTCTTTTTCGCGTAAGAGCGAGAGTTACTTGATCATTTGATTGACCGGACTATCGAACGTCGATGACGCTGCCGGTCACGATGCGCTTCCATTAGGGTACTGAGGCCCGCGGTTTTGAATTGTTGTAGCCAATAAGTGACGCCACCCCGCTGGCCAGGCGAGCACACCTTTTCACCGCTTACCAAGAGCGAGAGTACCAAGCTTTAATACAAATTTCCATGGTGAATTCAAATATCCAAATTTCTCTGAATTCCTATGATTTATTATGACCTCAAAGGTGAATATCTACACTTTCATATTTTTTCCGAATATTAGCTATTTCGTCTAGAATGTAAGAGTTCGTTGATTTCATCTTTTCTTTTACATCTGAAACATCTCTTTTGAGCGTCCAATAGTGATCAGTAAGCTATTGGTTCCGCCTGCTCGTTTTTCATCGTAAAGATGAGTTGAGAAAAACGCCAATTGTGTTCTTCAGTGACGGAACAAGATTTTCGATGCGAAATTCGGGATAGAAGTCGAAGAAATCTTTTTTTTAAACGNTATATCTAGGACTATAGCAGTTCGCCCGTAATTTCATGATAGTTTGGTGGTTTAAAATTTCCGAAAAAATTTCCACAGTCGTTTTGAATGGTTTCATCACTGATTCAGGAATTTGGCTTAAAAGATATTTAAATTCTTTCTCTATGATCGAAGCATTTATTTGGTCATTTTCCTGATTTTAGACTTGTGACCTCTAAAGAGTATATCCATGTCAGAGTTGACTAACATCTCCTGCCCGTATTTAAATAACGCAGTGAATTTTAAATCCCAATATTTGCTGCTGTTGTTCGTGTCAAATATCTAAATTTCTTCTTCGATAAAGAAATTTTGAAATTTCCCCGCAATGATGACGAAGGAAATACGCTTCTCTATCACGCTAAAGTAGAATCCATTGTTTCAGTCTGCAATCCAAAGGTTTAGCCTTTTTCTGAGGGTTTCAGATCTTGAATAGCGTTCTTTAAATTGTAAATTACCTTTGAATTATCCGATAAGAAGCGGTATTTGCTTCAAAATTAGGATGATCTTGCTAATTATTTTTAAATTTGATAGTTGCCTCGTGTTTCATATTGTCTTCCATAGTTTGATGTGTCGTAGTATGTGATACATGTAAGTCGTCACTATGAGGAACTGACCTCATAGCTGAGGGCAACTTTGAGTTCTTAACTGTGTATTTTGATTTACTATTTATTATTGCTATATATGCATGATGGAGATTGTATTTAAAAGACGTTGAAAGCTCGAAGATAGGCGTATCAACTCTTGTGCATTTGTTATGTATGCACGTGTAAAAAAAAGCTTTATTATAGAGAATATCGTGGAGAGTCGAATTCAGCACGAAACGTTCCATTAGAAACATTCTCGCTCCACATAGGCCGCAAAATGATATTGAGTAGTGTTGTTCAAATTATCTCTGTGGATGGAACTTGGCTCAATGCAATGCTGAAGGAGAAATTTCGTTGCGTTCAGGTATTCAACCCTAACGACGAGATTTTAGCAGATTCATGATGAATTATAAAGTAACGGATAAGGCGAGATTTATTCGTTGAAGTTTTTAAGATTATGTGGTATTAAATAAACCGCCAGTGTATTGCTCTGAGGCACTTCCGGAAAGCAATTCATCGTCGATCGTCCCTTAGATGTGGCTTCATAATTTCGCAGATAAGTTCATTCCGTAGATGTGCAATTCAACTTACTTTACATTTGCCTAAATGGACGCGGAGATGTCAGCAAGCATTTGCATTATCTTCGGCGAATTTATTTGTTTCATATTGTCTTATTTGATCTATTTCCGCAATTGAGTTGTGTTTATGTTTGAATAAAGTTGTTTTTTATTATCCGCTTGTTTTGTTGACTATCAGTTGTGTTCACTTTTCAATTCATTTCCCTTTCTTCAAGAAACTTTCAAGTAAGCTCGAAGTTTTCTGCCCACCGGAAGTAACTTCGTAAGATGAGTAAAGTGCGACGCTCATTCGTTCCGGCTTTAGCAAACAAAACGGGGGAAATGTCGGAAACATCTCGCAACGAGTGTATTCCCAAATTTGAAAGTGGTTGTGTTTTCAAGCGAACTTATTAAATAAGTGTGAGCTATTAAAGCTGACTTATGAGGACGTGTTTACGAAGGTGACAACGAAAGACATTTGAACAACCTCGTAAAGACAGGTGCCTATTTCTGTACGTTCAGCTATTTTCTATAACTTTTTCTACACACGAGACGTCTCGAGTGGGGAGCCGCATATTTGTGTATATCAGTGGAACTGTTTAAATTTGCAATAGTTCTTCGAAAGCATTTTTCACTGCCTTCATTTCCTCCATTTCTTCGTTGGTGCTTAGAAACTAACACTTAGCAGAAGTACACAGTAGTTATATGATAGGACACATTTATTCATAGCGGCTAAAGGAAATGGTTTTACTAGTTGTGGGAGGAGATCTGATGTAGTATGCAGATGGAACTTGGGCAATATAGGCTGCATTCTTGAGGCACTTTAAGCTTGACTATTGTAAGAATAATCCATCAGTTTATGCAACTGCTGTATATTCCAGATAAGCGTCGAGTTCGTTGAATGCCCTCATGGAGGATTTGAATTCTCATTGTTCATTTTTATGAGGTGAAAAAAAAGGGGGACAAAATCAAATATGTCCTCACATTTTTGTCCCTCCAAATATATAACAATTGGTATGCCCACAACTATTGCCCACTGCTCGGTCGTTTACTTACGAACAGTTCTTTTTTTTTCGCACATTAAAAACCCAGCTGCCTCTGTTCCTTTAAGATGTCTCCAACACTATTCATCCATAACCGTACCTCAGCAATCCGAGAATTTCTGCTATTGAGCTCTCGATTCTTCTAATCTTTTCCATATTTGCTTTTACACTTTAAAGATATGGTATTGCAGCGGAACCTCGAATCGGATATGAGAACGGAATATGTGTAAAAGATTAAAATAGGCTGGATAAGTAGCGACACGTCTCAGCTGAGCTATGAGGGGGGTGTGAATGGCGGCATTAAAAATGTGCGAGGGGGAGTGATTGCTGCCGCTCGAACGTCCATGGTTAAGGTTTTTTGGGCAACACTAATCTTTACCTATGATCGAATGCCTCCCCCCTTTGCTCTGCAAATAAGCGTTTTGCGCGGGCATTGTTTGCTTGTCTATCTGTCCGCCCAATTCACTAACGAGATCCACTCTGCTGGTACGAAATTGACGGCTAGGAGATATGGATTAATTTTACACCCCGGTCCCATGATCTATCATTACACCTCGTGTCCGGGCTCTTTCTGATGCAGGGTTCCACTTCGAGTCTCGTTAAAGAAGGAGTTTTTTTGGGAAGCAGATCCAGGTTAACTAACAAAACCTCCACCAAGACGATGTCTTGCGGTGCTGAACCACCAGGCCTTGTCGACCTCTTCATAGATTCAAAGAAGCAAAATGATCTTTGATCCACTTGCAAAGTCAATGGACCAAGTTGTTTGGCTTAGGAAATGCTAAGATCGTCGATAAGTCTCGCAAGTGGGAAGTTTCGAGGATATACACAAAAACTGTACTTCCCAAAGAAACTAAGAATATCCGACCACTGCGCCGGCTTTCTTTCTGTTGGAGCCACTTCGAGGGTAATTGTTTTACTCGCATTGAAGAGTGGATAGTCTCACGCACAGGGGAGAGACAGAGATTGCACGCGTTCATAGCAAGCGACTNCTCCCCCCTTTGCTCTGCAAATAAGCGTTTTGCGCGGGCATTGTTTGCTTGTCTATCTGTCCGCCCAATTCACTAACGAGATCCACTCTGCTGGTACGAAATTGACGGCTAGGAGATATGGATTAATTTTACACCCCGGTCCCATGATCTATCATTACACCTCGTGTCCGGGCTCTTTCTGATGCAGGGTTCCACTTCGAGTCTCGTTAAAGAAGGAGTTTTTTTGGGAAGCAGATCCAGGTTAACTAACAAAACCTCCACCAAGACGATGTCTTGCGGTGCTGAACCACCAGGCCTTGTCGACCTCTTCATAGATTCAAAGAAGCAAAATGATCTTTGATCCACTTGCAAAGTCAATGGACCAAGTTGTTTGGCTTAGGAAATGCTAAGATCGTCGATAAGTCTCGCAAGTGGGAAGTTTCGAGGATATACACAAAAACTGTACTTCCCAAAGAAACTAAGAATATCCGACCACTGCGCCGGCTTTCTTTCTGTTGGAGCCACTTCGAGGGTAATTGTTTTACTCGCATTGAAGAGTGGATAGTCTCACGCACAGGGGAGAGACAGAGATTGCACGCGTTCATAGCAAGCGACTCGACCATGGCCATTTGATGACAAAAATGTCGCAACAAATTCAATTATATGTCGTGGAGGTGCAGGATTTGAAGGCCGANTATCATTACACCTCGTGTCCGGGCTCTTTCTGATGCAGGGTTCCACTTCGAGTCTCGTTAAAGAAGGAGTTTTTTTGGGAAGCAGATCCAGGTTAACTAACAAAACCTCCACCAAGACGATGTCTTGCGGTGCTGAACCACCAGGCCTTGTCGACCTCTTCATAGATTCAAAGAAGCAAAATGATCTTTGATCCACTTGCAAAGTCAATGGACCAAGTTGTTTGGCTTAGGAAATGCTAAGATCGTCGATAAGTCTCGCAAGTGGGAAGTTTCGAGGATATACACAAAAACTGTACTTCCCAAAGAAACTAAGAATATCCGACCACTGCGCCGGCTTTCTTTCTGTTGGAGCCACTTCGAGGGTAATTGTTTTACTCGCATTGAAGAGTGGGTAGTCTCACGCACAAGGGAGAGACAGATATTGCACGCGTTCATAGCAAGCGACTCGACCATGGCCATTTGATGACAAAAATGTCGCAATAAATTCAATTATATGTAGTGGAGGTGCAGGATTTGAAGGCCGAGACTAGGCACATTCTGAAGGGCATTAAAATCTCTATCAAAAAAGCTTGAGATGAAAACCATGACTTTATGCAACAACAAGTTCTTATATGACGTGCAACTCACATAAATTGAAGGGTCATCGATAAATCTTGACTTGTAAATGCTTAAAGGAACGAGAGTTGGGAATAGTGACAAGAAACATATAATAAGCACTAAAAGCTCTATCAGAATCATTCATAAAACGAATTTTTCACCACGTTGACTCGCCTTCTTTCCAGGTTTGTCAAAAGCTAGGCAATGGGACGAGGATTGCAGTCAAAGATGACAGCAACTGGTTTTAAAAAGCTTCTGTTTGAAGATTCTGGAAGCAAAATTTATTCAAAACCCAACCTATTTAGTCGACTAATGACTGGTTAGAAGCATGCTAATAGTACAAGCCATTCGTAATGCTGATAGTTTAAGGAGTCAATTGGAAACGTATTATTGTAGATATTGTTGAGCAGTCGAATGCTGCTATGAGGTTAAAGATCACTGAAGGCATGCTTACTTCGCATAAGAAAGAGTTTGTAAAAATGAAAGGTGGCATCAGCAACCACAGCACTTGATCATTACATCATGGAAGCGGAACACCATCACCATCGCCTCCAATGTCCGGAAGAAGAAAGACTGTGCCTTATTATAGGAATCTTTTCGAATAAAAAAAAACTGATATTCGGTCATAGATAACTGCAAGCAGACTCCAGAGGTGTTAGGAAAGGCGCTGTTATTATTGCTCGCGCAACAACTGAGAAGTTGAGAAGAAAATCCGGCGGTGATTTCAGGCGGTAATGCCTAATAAGCTAGACGAAATGCTGTAATGGAAGTTGGACTTAGCGCTACAAGCCGTAGATATTCGCCGATGTGGATACCATATCGCCTTAGTGGCTGAAGCGCTCTGCCTCAACTTGATTCTGTATCTGTGCCCTGCGTAGGAGCGAGTCTGACAAAGATACGTCGAAATCTGGCTCCGTGATTGTTTAATCGCGACTTAGAACTCCCTAGCCTCATTGCACAAAGAACAGTTGCTATAGGCGCTTAACCTACGGTACTATGAGTTCTAACGGATCGCAAGAAGGCTGACCAGCGGACATTCCAAAAAATCTGGTCACGGCAGCTATGTGTACGCATGATTGTCACCTGCATCGATAAGGTAATTAACGAAACTACAGCTGCCTTTGTGCCTTTGTATCTTATACCATGAGTGGTGCTAATATCGCTCCCAAAGGGTCGTTATGAGCTTTTCTACCTGTGCCTCGATCAACGTGCAATCCACCTGTCGATTTCTGTCATAATTGTTAAGTTCATTGTTAAACTACTTTCTGCTGCTCAAGGTGTTATCTATTGTGAATTGTCACCGTTTTTTTTTTTCAGCGTACTTCCTTTCATTTATCTATCTATAAATAAAACCTCGTGTTCTTTTACCTTCGATGGCCACTAGCCAAACTCCATCGTACAGAGGCGACCGTTCAATATGTGCCAATTGCACGTCATATAAGAACTTGTTGTTGCATAAAGTCATGGTTTTCATCTCAAGCTTTTTTGATAGAGATTTTAATGCCCTTCAGAATGTGCCTAGTCTCGGCCTTCAAATCCTGCACCTCCACTACATATAATTGAATTTATTGCGACATTTTTGTCATCAAATAGCCATGGCCGAGTCGTTTGCTACGAACTCGCGCAGTCTCTCTCTGTCTCTCCCGTAGCTAGCTGTTTCGACCTCTATGGAACTATATCCAAAAAAACGAACAAATGTTGATTATTCTCTGCCTCATCGAGGTATTTCCCAGCTCTCTTTTATTTTATCCATCTCTGCGTGGCATTTTTCAAATAATTGTGGCAGAAGATATATTTGGAGTCGTAAGCCAACAGCTGTGTACCTTCAAGCGATAAGAGAACAACCCAAAAGTTTCACCAAATTAAATGACCCATCAATTGAGTGTCCTATATTCCAACTCAATAAAATGCGACTGCTAGAGCGAACGTTCAACGAAAATATTCCGCTGTTAAATTACGAATTTTTGCCGCGAAAAGATTGTTTCTTTGTGTGGAACATTTACGAAATGTCGTTATTTGAGGGTAAGGTTTAGTAGAAGACGACGAATCTTGCAGGTAATGTTTTGGTTGGTGGAGGGGGTGAGTGATGTGGATTGGGAGTGGTGCGTGGTTGAGGATGAGGATTGATGAGGTGGCATGATATAGTGATGAAATAAGAGGAGTAGATGAACGTCGAAATTTAGAAAGGAAGGTGGTTCCACTGCCGGAAAAAAGAAAATCGCATCCAAGATGAATTGGAAACCATTAAACTTTGAAACCAACGTTTACCTTTGACCTTCTGAGTTTGTGATGGTATAGCATCGTCGAATAGAGTCTGAATAATTTCGAAGGTGAAGAAATGCTACAGCTTCTTGAAATGGCATGGTGATACTCATAAATGTTGTTTGTATTCTAGTTATTGCGGCGTGAAGTGTTCTTTTTTTTAGTCCGATTAGGCCAAAAGGTGCGGGGAACTAGTTGCTTTTGGTAGAGATATATTTCATTTGTGATTATTGAGTCTCACAGACGCCATGGGTCGATCATGAACTATCACAAAGAAGCGCCATCCTCATACGTATCAAGAGATGCCCCTCTCTAATTGTGCATCGTGTTTGGCGTAAGATAATTCGAGTTGCGTTTGATGAACGTAAGGGAATGAAATCTTCATTAAAACCCATACAAGTATTTATTGCGTAGGTGTTAACCTCAAGGGGATAGTTTTCTAGTCTAGGATGGCGTACAATAGAACACTAGAGAGGATGAATTACTAGAACGGCTTCCGAGGGGAATGCAGTGTCGTCGCACCATGGAATTAGTCATCGGTTGTTATTATTACGCATATTTGTTGCTGCAGCAACTGTGGTTTGCCTCTCTTCCACTGTATCTGATTGGGCAGCACAACAACCCGTCTCGGTCAGCTTTGGGAACTGAATTCAACACCGCATAGCGCATGCTAAAGAGTTTAGGTAACTGAGGTACATAGGGTAGCAGAGTGGTGATTAATGAAGTTGTTGCAGCTAGAAAAATGTGTTGTTCGTAACCAGCGATTTGAAAATGCTGCGGAGGAAGATGTTTGCACACATATGTGGTCTAGAACATAGAGACTACATCAGTTGCATCCGCACAGTTTCCCACTGTTGAGGTCAACCATTTTGAACCATCTATTTTTTTTTCTAGAATTTTTGAATCAGTTCTTCGTAATTGGTTTCGACTCGGCCGACTTAATTCCCCCCCCCCTCCCCCCCCCTGAATTTTCAAGTCTAGCTTCCGATCGCAGCATATGGCATAAATTTTGACTCTTTTGAAGCCCTCCAACATATTGGAAAGCGAGTTGCGACGGTATTGATTAAGCACCATTTGGTTTGATTTATTTCATGCTTTGAATGTGTTATCTAAGCCTCTACTGCAAATAAATCGCGAATCAAATTGCTGGTGTATTAGAGCGCAGCTTATCACCAGCAAATAGAAGTCCTATGCGTTGCTGACCACTCGCTTTCGTTGCAGTGCATTTATATTTCCAGAAATGAAACATCCACAGTGACGCAGCTAAAACGCCTACGTATTTTCCTTCTTAGTAGTCCAGGTACAGAATAATTACTCTAGTCCGTATCCGCCCGATTGTAGGCTTCGTCATAACAAATGCAACAATTAGGGGATAGAGTTGATTGAAATGTATGAGAGATCATGCGTTTCAGACTCATACACCTCTTAGTGGCGTTGTCTCCGTAACTTTTTTTTCGAACTATTCGTACGCGGAAGTGTATTTCCAGTTGACCAGAAGTTGAAGTCGCGTGGTTGAGGAAAGTAGTAGAGGAGCGGAATGCTTCGAAGACCAGGTGTTTTGGCGGTAACGAGATTGGTGGCTTGCACCTCTAGCGATCTATACTGCTGCCCGGGCGGTTCACGTGCATTACACTTCTCTTTCCTAAAAGCAGTCGACGGTGAGTTGGTTTTTATGTGTTCTAAGTCAGCAGTCGACTGGTTACAGCCCCTATGCAAGATTCCTTTTTTTTTTTGAGAGAGAGAGAAATCAGTGGCAATTTCAAGTGGGCATGTCTTGAAAACGATTGGCTTTTAGAGAAAGTGAAGCAATTGGTGAAAGCGCTTTTAGTTCCGCATTTGAAGCTGATTCGAACAAGCGTATTTAGCTTGAAGATGTGCGGCATTGATTTAGTTTGCCAAGCATTCATATGAAGTATAAGTAAAATTAATCATCCATCATCCTCTTAGGCTGATGTACTTAAAGCATTCATTCAAGCGAACCGTGGCCACAGTTAGTCAACGATAACTTTTCTCTTTCTTTGCTTGAAACCCTGCATCTGTGCTGAACATCGATAGCTTCGATTATAAGAACTTTGCCCATTGTCATTGAAATCGCCGTTCTGATGCGGTGGTTTTGTCTTTCTCGTCCTGTAGTTACTGAAACTGCTCCACATCCACATTGGACGTCCACTATCGGTTGCAGTGCGTGCGTATTAAGAGAGCTGAGCCGACGAAGTAAAGCTATGGGCAATAAGGCAAACAAATCTTTCATATGCGTAAAATAATATGAGACGAGTGGATTTATGAAAGGACACAGCTGATAGTGAGCAGGTTTTTGCCTTGTGTGACGCTGTTGAGGTCATTCCTTTGCTGGCCATAAAGTAATTGCTAAAATCATTAGATTGCTGATGGCCACTGAATAATTTTTATGTCATTGCGTTGGTGACCCCAGAGTAGTTGTCGGCTTAGTGGGTCGCTGACCGTAGAATATCATGCTCTCAAATCTGCAGAGTACGACGTAGCCAAAAGGCAGCCTTTGGGGCGATAAGTCTGTATCTCGCTCTCGCCATGAAGCTAAATAAACTTGAGGGGAAGACGTTTAAACTAGGAATTGTATCACTTTTCTTGGAGCAAATGAATTTAATATTTTTTCTGTCATTTTTACGTCAGGGGATATAACCAGTCGATAGTAGAGACACAAGAAGCCTTATTTAGCCTGTTGCGAGAGGTGTCGTTCTTTTTCCGTTATGTTTTCTCATTATCAGTTTGGAAAATGGTTTTTGATCATTTTGATCGTTATCTTCCTCTAGCATCTTCCCGTCAGGAAAATTTGGGAAACCCACTGATTGCGGGTACCAGATTCACGAATTTTATGCCGCAGTAAGAAAAGATGCTGTATTTTGTTGAAAATTAGGTGTTTAGCCATTCGTATGCTCTGCAGTCTACTTTGCATGACTGCTGTTGCTCATGATGCTGGCTCGTAAGGTATTGCCGCAGAGTTTATTTCGTTTATTAAGCAGCAAATGCATATGTTTGGTCGCACTGCATTTTTCTCTTTCAGTCGGCATACACTGTGGTTCATTTTGCTGGTATGGGGCATGCAGTGATAACCAGTTGAATGTCGTGTCATCTCGCAAGGTTGCAAAAAGTCTGTCATACTTCTGCAAGCGAGACTGCACACAATCACGCGTTTATAAGCCATCCATCGCAGATAATTTCCAATCATGACTTGCAGATGTACAACTCATTCATAAGTAGAGAAGGAAGTACAAAGAGATGATAATGTTGCGCACCGTGAGACTGTAGTAATATTTGAAGGTAAAAAGTCAAAGAATGATGAGCCGAAGATCAATTTGGATGAAATTGACGAAGCCCTAAAAAAGGAGTCGACAGGTGGAAAAGAATTTGATGAAAAATTTATGAACTTCAAGCAAAGGAGAGAGGTTGGTTTCGTTTCGTGTGCATCGCGTCATCTTTTTAATTTACTTCGACTTTTACTCGCCAGTAGGGGTACTGACTTGACACGGAGCTTCTCGAGATTGCTACACAGCGCAACGCATAAGCTCACCTCTTATGTTATCCTGCTCGATTTCTGAGATTGTATTAACATTATGACGGGTTGCGAGATGTGCCTAGAGAAATTTATATGCTCAGAATTTTACGGGGGAGTTTGAACAGAGGGAGGGAGAGGGGATGATTTTGTTTCGTTGATAGGTCGGATTGTTTCTTTCATATTAAACAAGTTTCATACCATCATTCCTTTTATTGTTTCATTCCAAAATTACGAAATTTGGAAATCTTCTTTGACCGCATGAGCCTAACAATCTACAAGTGAGGGTCTTTTTTCTAACCACACTTCAAATGATCCTCAACTATCGATGCACCTTTTCCTAGCTCTTTCCCTAATTCAGATGGGCCAAATGCGGTGGTGATCGACCCATTTAACCCAATGCTTTACTTAGTTGATTTTGTTGTAGTATTGCTAAAAGTATTGGATTGCTAGGTGTGGACGACGCATTATCTATTTGGAAACGAAATAAGTGTAGTTAGTATTCAGTGATTGCATCGATGCTATGCATCTCTAACTAGTATCGCACTTGAAAGAGTGGTTGTTTTGTACTTGCTGTGGCATATCTCCATTGCGTTGTCAATATTTTGTTTTGTTGTCAACTGTGTTAATGAGCTGTAGTTTTTCGTGGTTTTTTTTATTGCTCGTTTCCGTCAGTCGTTGCTAAAGTTTTCGCCTACTGCATTGAAGTATCAAGCGGAGCCTCGAACTATCTTTTATCCTTATCCAGGAAATCCGCCAAGTTGGAAGGGTAAAAGACCGAGTCCTTATTTGCGTTCACTTGAAATGACTCTTTACCTTTCCACAATTTCTTCCGTCCTGGAGGAAGCTGGTGAACGCTACAATTGTCGAGTGCTATATGCTAATAGAATTTATATGTTTATATTTTATTGACACGAGTGAATGGTGCATATAGTTTGTAGCAAGCCGCTCATGACCGAAGCCACATATTCAGCTGGAAGACGGCGGTCGGAACGTTGGCTGTGGGCGGTGTGGCATTGGCGGCTCTGCTGTATATGCGTGAAAAGGTGTTTTTCAATAATTCGTTCTGCAAATTCTCTCTCATTTTCAATTTGAAATAATGAGCTGATGCCACGCTTGCTTGTGAACTAAAGGATAAGTGCGAGTGAACATTGTTGTGTGTAGGTGGAGATGTCGTGTCAATATCGCTGCAGTGGGGAAGAGATCGAGTGACGCATTTTTGTGTCATAGATTACCGTAGTTTTTAAATTTTGAGAAGTGACAAGCTAAGGTTGGGTAATTTCTATCATCTGGTGAAATAAAAGATGCAATAAGTTTCATGTGCGATCGACAGGTAGGCTGTCGGTCTTTGAGAGTCAATTATCAGTTGGCTGAAAAAGGGTAGTGTTGATCAAGCGAGTTCCCTAAATTTGTGATCTCAATATCGCCACAACTGTAGCTCTCGTCTTCCCT
>JAARMF010001559.1:26425-40024 GCA_022844705.1 Toxascaris leonina
AATTTTGGATGCGAACGGTGATCAATTCTGAGACGTCAGGTTGTGGGCATGACCAGGTAGCAACAAGTTCCTGATGTGGGAATACAGTTTCCTTTTCGTCTTGCTTGTTCATCATCAATTTCTTTTCAGACCTAATCGCTATAAGCGCTATTCCATCCTGAAGTTTAGCAAGTCACTAATGGTGGATCCGGGACGCTGGACGACACAGGATTCGGTTTACATGTCTCGCGAGGACAACCGGGCACAGGCAGCCGCAACAGAAATCAAGCAGGTTTCTCATTTGTTCCGCTTCATAAAAAACAATAAGTGTGATATCGTCGGTGAAAACTGACAGTTCGATGACGTGCCAGTGGAATCACGCCGTTTGGCGGAGTGATAGGAAGAGCTGGAGAAAACAGAAGGCGGCCTCGGGGCACAAACGACCCAACCTCTCACTATCCTTCCTTCACTTGTAACGCTATGAGTGTATCACATCTTATACAAGGAGCGAAGGGGTCCGACCTCATCTCCGCCATTCCTTGCAGTTCCTTTTCGCGAACGGTTAAGTGGCTTACAATTTCGCGAGGGTGAATCGTTCATTACAAATGCGAAATCCGTTGAAAAAAGTCAAGCTGCGAATTGCAGTATTGCATTTTGTCACTAATATATCGCATTTTTTTAACACGGCATTCGCCGTCAAATTCATCGTTTTTTCCTCACAACCGGAAGAGGTTTTGTGAGGCAGAATTGAGGGTTTCGAGAGATAAGAATGGTCGCTAAATTCATTTCACTTCTACAAATTTCCCTTGTGGATAAGGACACTATAATTTCGCTCGAAAACCTTGCTTCAAAATTTTAGCAAAAGAACTATTTAGATTTGTAGGTTATCGATTATGCATTCCTTCATGTTTGACTGACCAACTTTAGTCGAGATATTGAGTGGAAGAAAGTATCTGGGAATGGGGGGTAAACGTGCGGCACTGAAGTATGGTGGATACGAGAGGCAAATAACCTCAGATGTTGGTGAGGGCGCAAGCGCTATTGGTAAGATCAGTAGTTCGAAGCAACTAGCCTATCACACAAACAGTAAGAGACATTTTGAGATGGACGACGATATGAGGAAGCTGTTTCATTGAAATGACCACATTTACACGTTATTGTGGGTGATGAGGGATGCATCAGTTGCTTTCGTTTAAGCCATATGGTGTTGAAATTGAAGATGCTAGTGCACGTAGATTATGACGGATTTCATCATCTTTCGTTTAAAGCCTTAGTGAAGAACTTGCACTCATTGTTATGGTGTTTTCCGGCCTTCTTGATGCTTGATCGTCCCTCACTTGTTTGAACTGTCGTTGGTTTGGGTCCTCATGATGAGAGTAGAAAGGCTGACGAAGAAAGGTAGGGCTGTGTCATCAGGTGTCTGAATTATTTGATCTGTCGTATTCCCTCACAGTCGTATCCTATTTTATGCCTCTTTTTTGTTCGCAGTTGAATTAGCCAATATTTTCTGGATGAATATGCAAAGCCTTTCGGCAAGTCACCGCACCAGTGTCGGTTGGCCATAAACTTGGCAGCTGCTTTTATTTATTTCAGCATCGCGAAGTGGGAAAACACGAGAAGTTTGTGAATGGGGACAGCAAAAAAGAGCCAAGTGTTCGAAAGAGCAAGAATATAGGAACAGCAGTGATGTGAAGATCGAAGCCATTCGACGGCACCTTGAAAGATTAGGGAATGGGCATATCAACGATGTTGGCAGAATGCAGGTTGTAGGCTCGTACAACGTGAAGCTAGAAACTGTGCAGAACAGTGTTTGTGCTGCAAAATTTTTGGCAAGTTAGAACTGGTGCTCACTTCGACCGCGAGAAGGGGCAAAATGGAACATATCTGAGAGTATGATGCTAAAAAAGTCGCATCCAGTTTTTTTGACAAAGAATCGAATCGAATTTGAGACCTGCTATGTTCCGGTGATTTTACGTTAAAGGTTTTTAATCGTGCATTGTAATTCATCTAGTGTCGTTCGCAGCATTTTTGGCTAGTTGTCGAGAAACAGCAGAGATGCATCATATCTAATATCATGCACGCTTGCTGGAGCAGTTTTCTCATGTGCTGGAGACTGATTTTGGAACGAGTGCTTCCATCGATGAAGTAAGCAGTCAAAAGAATGAGCGTATATGTTGGATAGTGAAAGGAGTACTTATCGTAAGATTTTAGGACTATGGTGCAGGAACGGAGTATGGATCGGCAGCTAGAGAAGAGGCGCGCAGAAAGAAATACGGCCACCAAACTCGCAAATATCAACTAGATAGTCAACCTTGGAGACTCGCTGTTCAGGACCAAAGTTAGTGTGTTATTCTAAAGGAGGGATTTGATTCGGAATGTTATATGTCATCTTCAAGCATATAGTGCAGGAATGCATGCTATGACTACTTGCACTGAGTAGAGGTTGGGAAGACGTGGCTTAACTGAAAAAGTCTACCTAAATGCCGAGGCCAGTTTTCAGTCAAAACTCTACAGAACCTTCATGTTTCTGCCCTCTACACTCCCTTTAAGGTAGTGGGAAACAGAACGACGGGGTGTTGCTGACGTAGTGACGCCGTGATTAGGCACGTCAGTATGATCTTTACAGTTTTCATTCTCGTCTTTATCGAATTTTGTCTCGCTTGAAATGTCTGTAGTGAGAGATAGTTGTAGGTGGCAAAGAGAGGAAATTTCGCAGTATCCGTGAGGGAGGTGCCGGCGAGCATGCAGACTACTGGATCTTTATGAAATCGCGCGGTGAGTTCCACGCATATAAAGTGGACGATTGGTATCAGTTTCTTCCATGTATCCAGCATCCAGTTCTAGACATTGATCAAGCAGAGGAAAGGTTCCAGCAGTAAGTTGTTCCTTTACTGTTCTTCAATTTAATCGCTGCAGCTGCATAAGGTCACAGTTGACAGTTTGCTTAGGTCACAATCCTTATCACACAGTTACGGTTTAGATGTTGATCATTTGAAGGCTTTAAAGCCATTTGATATTTCTGTAAATTGCTCTAAGATCAGTTCTTTATGAAACCCCTATCTCACTTAACGGGAGGCATGCGCCTCACTGTGTTACAGGGAGGTTCGTCAGCCATTGCCCTCCACCGTGTGCTTTGCTTCAAGATTTATTGATAGCGCAGTGTTTTTCCGAAAGAACGATGCTTTTCCTTTTATATAGCTGCACATCGCACCATCAATAGATGTTAGATGGTGCAACCGTATTGCTATAATTGATTTGCGAGTGAGTGTCTTTGTCGGAGTGAATAGTTCGTAATTAGCCATATAAGTTAACTCTCAGCAGGCTGTTAAATTGTTTTATTCATCATTTGGCTTTGCAAGCTGTATGAGCAGAATTCAGCTGCTGGGTGGGATTATTCTAGATAGCCGTACGTCTGAAATAAGTCGCCGCACAGGGGAAAGGGGAGCATTGTTGAGCTCGAGATACTTTATTGGCATAGAATTTGTGAGACGACTTGTCTGTTTTTAAATGTCGGTCTTTTCAAACCGCAGAAACAAGTTCTATTCAAAAACCTCCCCCAACTTTCATTGATAATTTTGGGTTTATGGGCCCGGACGTGCAAAGTGTTTCGAACGCAGCATTTTTCCGCTACGCAGTTTTTTTGCATATTATGACAGCTTCGCAGAAGTCGTTTTATCTGTTGGAGGTTCATAATGCGAGGCACTTGCTAGTGGTGCAGGTTGAGGCTGCATCGGAGTTCCTCGATTCCATTGTTCTTTTGGAGTTCCGGTTTCGGCATTTTTAAGTAAAAATTGGAGATGAAAGTGAAGCATTATGAGGTGAGATAGTATGTGACTATGGACGTTGATTAAGTTATTCTGTTGCTTTATCATCGTTGGCATCGTTATGCACGATTTCGCGAGGGCTTGGGCCAAAACGATCCATGAAGTGAGGCCTTCACCTGCATGTTATAGACGAATAACAACCAGCCTGATCGTACTTGTGAATGGTCATGTATTTGTTTACAAATGTGACTTCCTCAGACTGCTTTCACTGTGGAGAAGTCATGCTGTAGAAGAGTTTCTTCGGGTGCCATATGTTGCACAGCTAAGCCGCACGCTGCGCTGGTAAAACATCTTGCATACCACCGGAATGAATAAATGATCGATAATAAATAAACAGAAATAAATAAACGTGGCCACGGAAACGAAGCAGCTTACAAAAAATTCTCGTACCTGTTCTGGAAAAAAAACGTCCCGTTTTTGAAGAAAGACAAATTCCTCTCAGAGAGTCGAATAAAATCATCAAAAGCGCTTGCAGTTTTTTGCTTATGCAGCGCGCAGTTTAAAGAAAGTTGGACTTCATCAAATAGAATGAAGTGAGTCAGTATGAACGAGCTGAAAAATGAGAGAGGAGCTTGGGCGATCTTCGATTCCGATCTTTGAAAGGACCATCCTGCTCAACAGCACTACGATTATCTCATGGCATAAATTGTTGCTGTACTGATGTGACGGTTGTGAGGGTGCGAGTGCATCGGAACGTCATTTCATTATTCGAGTGCACCATCGAAAATCGCAGGAAAATAGTGCCCTACCATCATTAACAGAGGAGGAGCACAATCGTCCTGGAAACTGTTGACGATTCTCTCTCCCCCAATGGGTTTCTGCCACTTTTAGATGAGGTACCGTTGTATGGGATCGCCTCGGAAAATTGTTGTTTCACCTTAATCGGTAACGAGGTGCTTGGAGCCACAGCCAAGTATGGAACTTGATTTTCCAACGGAAATATTGTTATAGGCGAAATCAAGTTATGAATCAGTTCGCGTTGAAGGCGCAGATTCGCCGTCAGCTAAATGCTATGAATGAAGATGGCGAACAAATCGTGAAAACTGCTAAAATGCTCGTAAGTTTTGTTCTCATTTAGTTTTTGTTTGTCTTGCTATGATTAAAACTTAGCGCTACAACTTTCATATTATAAACTCACTTCATCTTACGCTTTGCTCTACTTCTTCGTGGTCACTGATGTGGGTACAAGTGGCCGAACGGTTTGTGCTCAGGTGCCACATACGTGATTGAATGAATAGTCGCGTATATGAATTATTTTTGGAAAGTTATTTAGCGAACCTTGACCGCTGGTCTGAAGGTAACCAAAGGATAAGGTGATATCCTGAATTCTCGCTTAAGACAGCTAATTGGAGCAGAATCCATCTTTGCATAGCATGATGAAATCCCCGGAGCAGTGCGCTAATATTGATAACTGTTGATGTTAATTAGCATTAGTTGATGTCAGCATTAGTCATTAGGTGACTAGGTGACTACGAGAACGTCTATCGCTGTTATTTGTATGGGAGGTAGGATGTTGAGCTGAGGCAGATTTCAGAAGATAAAGGATGAAGCAAGCTCCGATGAGGACGAATCAGAAGGGGAGAAAGAGGATGGAGAAGATTCACGAGGTTCGAAGAAGGCACATAAGGTTGGCAAAGAAAAAAATCCGCCGAACTTACATAATTTTCTGATTTGTTTCCTTCGGGTCCGGTGGGTCGTGAGCCACCGGAAATGTGATATCGTCTTATCGCTTTTGACATTAATATTAATGTCCTCGTTTTTATCGTTATCGCTATTGCTACTTGTTTTTATTTCCTCGTTCGGAGAATGTGGATGGGGAGTAAAGAGCGTCAGCTACGTAGGCTTATAATGCTGCTTCCGTAGTGCGCTCAGCATTATTTTTCTAGAATGAAACGATTCGGTATTTAAATGGCTACTGAGTGAATGTGCGTATATAACTGGGATGGCCCCCTACATCCACTCTATCGTGTCAATTCTGCTTGTGTATTTGCCACAAAGGCTGTCGTTTGTTTCGTAGTCCTTACATCTCCGTTGAAAGAGCTGAAAGCCACCAGCTGGGATGAGCAGTCTAATGTTGTTGCCATAGTTATGGCAAGTACAGAGTGGAGTCTTTGTGGGAAGATGACACTCCGTCCGGTCCGCAACCAGTCTAAACGAGAGGCGTTTTGTCGTTGTCGCCATTACCGCTCCCTTTATATACTCATAGCAGTGCTAGAACTGAAAGGGCGTTTGTTCTGATTGACGAATGCAATTTTAGAAAAAGAATAGGCAGCCGCGAAAGGACAAGAAACAGCGTGTGGAGAATGCCGATGAGGTGGCCGCATACGAGAGTGAGGACGGAGAGGATGAAGGTCGCGAATACGATTATATGAGTGACAGTGGCTCGGATAGCGAGTAAGTCTTCTTTCTTTTTGCCGTGTCATTGCTTCTTAAGTGGGCAGAATATGATGCATTCTCGCCTGTTGTTGCCAGCACCGTATAACAGCTAAATATACGTGCACAACGAAGCGCGTGCAGTTGATGCGAGTTGCAATCGCACGAAAGTAATACACAGTCTGTGGTGACGGTCAGTTTGGTGCATTGCAAAAAAAGCAAATACAGTTGACCCTCAAATAATGTGTTATTTGGGGAGAGCCGACCTCTTCGAGCCTAAAAACTCAACTGCAAATGGCCTCGTATTGACCCGAAACCCCATCATGACATCAGCGTTCAGTAACGTCCTTTTCATGTTATGTGTATGACATACTGTTTATTCTTACAGCGAAATGCACTAAGAGAAGTGAGAGTGTTATGAAGGATATCACAAGAGGGAAAAATGTGAATGCTGTACTTTACTGAGTTAATTTTGTGCCATGGAGGAAGAATATATCTTTGCAGAAAGGTTTTTTTCAGCGAATTGCTTTCAGTCTGCCGCAAATCTCCGAATTACCCCATATATTTAATGAACGAAAATTCCCTACAAGTAAACCTGCGTTGTTCAAGAGTCGACTACATTTCTGTGTTATTCGAGTGTACTTTTTATTATTGTCGTGAGATTTCTTCAGATATATGTTGCAGTTGTGTACGGGCAGTGGCACTGCCAATCGCATTAGAAAAGCGATCTTATCCTTTTTCTTGAATCCGCGTTTATTTTGTTTTTTGTTTTTTTTTTGTCTAACTCAGTGGAACTTTTTTTGCGATATAATTTTTTGACTCGAAATAACTATTAAGCAGCGAGAGTAAAGTCTGAAACGGGAACATCATAACTAATCTTTGAATACCATTTTGTTTTAGGATGTCTTCCTTTTATTTGTTCATTTTTCATTCATTTTACAACCAAAACTCATTTGGATTTAATTTATCCTTGCCAGTTTGTTCCTTTTTTTTTTTTTCGATTTCTCATGTTGTCGATGACGTAATGCTGTGAGCTATATAGTGAAGCAGTTTTTTAAAAGTAGTTGCAGCGTGCATGATGATTGGATAGAATGCTTTATATGAGTTGAGTGCAGCCTTATTTGCAAGGCGAATGTAACACTTGTTGTTTCCTGATTAACCCGTTTTTCCTTACGGGTATATGATTTGTATACGAATGTTTTGTCATTGTGTGCGATGACCGACAAATTTGGCTTCTCGTTGAAAGCTTCTAGATAGATTCGAACATTGCCAAAAGAAAGCGAAATTGCATTCACTCAGCCACGCTGTTTCTGGCGAATTTTGAGAGTTCCAGTGAGGGAGTAACTGAGAGTCATGCCAAAGAATAACAAACCAGACGGAAAGAATCAGTGAAGATTTTTGCTTTTGAACAATTGAATTCGAATTTCCGTTCATATTTTATTACCCACGAGTCGAGAACACATTCACAGTTGGAGCCAAGCCGGATCGACGTTAGTGATTGCCCTCTTAATGGAACGAATGTCATTTGAAGTCTTCAATTTTTTTTCACTATATACTCTCTTTTGCTATCCTATTCCTCCTAGTTGTTGCGCTTGGGTTCGTTTTGCATTAACGTCTATTTAGTGGTGCCACCTCACATTGGAAGTGTAGATTGCATATTGAGTAGCGATTCTACAGATTTGCATATGGTTTGAAGAGAGAGGTCATACTGTTGAGAATGAGCCTTCGGCGTTCTCTGGCAAGTTTATACCACCATACGACACTACTGAGAGAATGTGACGTCTTCAAGTTGGATTGTTGACTTAGGATGTCGACTACGCCATTAGTGCATCCTGTGTCATGTTTTAAAGCAATTGGGTATTTTGTATTGTGGGAGCATGATTCGAAAATTTTATTATGGTGGCACCAGGTTCAGCGATAATTTCGTTTCTAGGGAGAGTGAGAGTTTAGATCTTTGGCCTTTGTATTTCCCTTTCGCGAAGGTTCGTCCTATCGGAAAGATGCGTTGAATCTCCTTGAAGGATCGCTTGGAACGAACCTTGATCGTTCGAGACGAATTTGCTGATAGTGCATTGTCCGATGTAGTGCCATGTGCCGGTAAGTACTTCGTGAATCATAGCAATCGGACTTCCATGGCTCACAAACAATATATCACCTAAAGTTTTGTTACTTTGTCAGCTGAGTTGTTGTGATGTTTGCAAAGAAAAAAAACTCGTAGGGGGGATACCGTTTCTGAGCAAAGTGAATGGAAGTGTTTTCTTAACGACTTCTCAAGACAAGCCTTTTCTGTGGTATCAGCAAAATGTAGTGATCAGTTAGCCTGACGCTACTATATCAGTTAATCACTTCGTTATTGTAATAAACTGCCTAGGCCAAAATCGGGTCGTAAACCGGACCGCATCCGTTTTTCTTCCGCTTGTCAGTGTTGTTTTATGCCGAATTTTAAGGATAGCCAAAGAAATGATATTTGAATATGAAATCAATCAGCTTGTTCTATTTCCTATTATCTCCTTTGTTTTCAAGTTATGAAATTATGTGTTGTTTGACTGTTGGACGCTCTCCCGTAGTAGTATGTAAGAACATATACGAGTAGCGAGAAAGCGGTTTCCTAGACCATTCGATGTTGTTTCATGATTTGCACGAATCGCATAACTAAAAACTCTGTGCCCAACCAATTTTTTGTTTTGAAAGTTGCGAAGAAAGAGGTGTAATCAAAAAAAAAAAAAAATTGCTGAAGAGATCGACGACTCAAACGTTTTACGGAAAAGAAATCTATGAAACGCGAGGCCTTTCACCCATTTCTCAATTAAACTCGACAAAGGTCATCAATTTGTGGATCATTGAAGCAATATGGTCATCTCTCAATTCCACGGTGTTTTTTTTTCTTGCCAGGAATTACTAAAAACGCCGATATGTAGCAGCAATTTTTGAGTAGTGATATCGGTTATATGCAGCTTACAACGGTTTGACTCTTTTCAATGATATAAAACATGCAGTGGAAAGGTTGGTTCTCTTCCTATGAACCATCGTTTGATATACCTTTTTCTGTGGAACTCTATGATGGTGAAAAATGGAACGACCTCTTTTGTCGAAATAAGTTCTCCAGCTCACTAAATGACCTATTTATCTGCATTTTTTGTTTGTTTGTTGTTGGGGTTTTTTTTTTTGAGCAATGTAAGAAACCAAAATTTGAAGCGGGAACTGCTAAGTTTATAGCATCGTTCGGAAGTCTGCATCCCTTCTGTGGAACCAAATGACAGAAAAATATTTCCTAATAAACGAAGAAATAGGAAAATAAGTGAGAACGTTTCACGTAAACCTAACCTTCAAAACGACCCATCGTCGTATCAATAACCTGGGCTACTCGCTGCTTGCAGCTAATTTCGTCTTTTTCCGGTTGGGGATTCAAAACTATAGGCTCGTAAAGGAGATCGATCGCCGGGAAGTCTTCTCTGAAAGAGATTCTTTAAAGGAATGCAAATGATCGTTGATGTTAGTGAACGTCGATCCGAACTGAGGCAAATCGCGATTTTATATTACTTTTAAAGGAGTTGTTTATAGCCATTTTCCTGCTATATTGACCGCATAGCTATGGAATTTTTCGAACCATGCTAAAGTGGAATCATATGAAGGTTAAACTGAGTGCGACTGAAATTGGACCGAAGTTGAGAGCCGGCGGCAAGGCGGCAAGCAAATTCTAACCTGAGCTTTGTAGCGCTGAGATAGCCAGGTGGTTGCTGACATACGTTTAGCGACTCACATATTCCCGGTTCAATGTATATTGATGGATGATCGGGATGAGCAGACGATATGCCGGCGGCAGTTTGAACGCATCGTACGAACGGAGAACAGACGATTGCGTCGATACGCTCACGCGCTAGCCGCTCACCACATTCTCTTGCTTGTTGTTGTCCTCTCGAACTAAAATTGCGCTTATCTTACTGGAGCGATTTGCCTTTGATCTTCATTCATTGAGCAGCTTATTCTGTGTCAGGAAATGTGGTTCTCCACGTGTTTCACCTGGAAAGAACATCTAAACCTCAAATATCTTCTCCTTTTGAGGTTTCGAAACCCTTTGAAAGTGTTATTCGATTGTGTTTACTAAAAAAGAAATTTGCGACCTGTTAAACGCTCTTAAGATTGTATGTGTCACTTTGTTTTTATTATTAGCAGTTAAAGTTATGGCACAAATTGATAACTTCTTATCCCACACTTTTCTTATCATTATTGTGAGCTGTTATTAGCTAATAGAGGCATCACACTCCGAGATGCAAGCTAAGGCGAAGCAGACAATCGTAGGGACGTGCAAGGTCGCTGAGTGAGCTTACGTAAGCGGAGGGTCGTCCCAAGCGCCTCGTGGTGCATGCTTCGCCCATGTTTTATCTATATTGTCGATTCTTTGGCCATGTCTCACTACCCAAATGGTACGTCGTCCGCGGGGATGTCTTGTTCCTGTATAAGGAGCCATTTCGCTGAATTTTTATGGGTGTCACAGCTCGGCCAGCGAGAGGACACTTCCAGAGATATAATGCTGCAAAAGTTATCATAGAGAATTCGTGAATAGCTGTTATGGCGTGAAGTCGGTGTTGTGAGTCTCCGGGTATTCGTAAGCTATTAGATGAAACAACCAACGCGTAAAAATGATCAGTTAATCTTGGAAACTCGTATTTGGCAGAAGGAACTTAAACAGATCGGACCGGGACACAGCGTGTAGTGGTGAGGCGAAGCGGAAGGATAGCTAGACGTCCAGTTTGTTGCCTCTAGGTGAAAACTAGTGGGGAGATTATAGGTACTTATCCTAATAGCTGGCAGCATCATCCTTAGCATTTTCTTTCGTTACTCATTGCGTAGTGCTACAGGTTCATCTCGTAGCGGGGAGTGCCAACTTAAGCAAATTCAGTAGAAAATAAGTGAGCAGAACAAAAGAAAGTGCAAAAATGACACTTTAAACTATTGGTGGGAAGGACTAGTAGTTCATGGAGACCATTAAAAATCGATTCAGCTAACACGAAAGAAAAGGCTAAAAAAACGTCAGGGGAGCGAATGGCGGTTGAGCAGTACGACAGCCGTCGGCAAAAACAGCTGTCCAAATGGGAGTTGCATCAGAACAGAACCACTCGTTTTCGCGACACAAATACGAGTGGCATGATCGCGGGAGCGTTCGTCAGTGGTGAAGAAATGTTTGTAGGCTGGAAGAACGAAAACGACTGCAGTGATGACGTGCAAAATGGCACATTTGGCTAAGCTTAGTTGCGCAACGCATTCCGACGTGTCGTCGCAGTCGCGCCTCTTTTCGGTTTCATTTTGTCTCCAGTTTGAAGCGATGTGAGCAATGAATAAATCCAAGTGTCGAATTTATTTGCAAATTTTGACCGGCTGTTGAGCTTTTTCAAGCTCAAATATCGATTGAGGGGCATGTATGGGAAGTAGGGCAAGGAGGGAAGGTCGGATATTGCACTTTGCAGCTTTCGTCATCCACCGTCATCCACGTCATCCACAGAGTGTCATTGCTATGGCACTTAAAGNTGCTTTTTTATTTGACCAGAGTGTCATTGCTATGGCACTTAAAGCAGTCTTTCAAACACGAGCTTTGTTAAAAGAACAATATGTTTCATTCGTTTGTCGATTGCATTTGCTCAAAAGATTGATAGGCATGCTGCAGAGTCGACTCCAGATTCGTATTGCTACTCGACACAAAGTCGGGGCGGTGGCTGTTTGTCTTACAGTTTTTTAAATTGCATTCCAACTTTTCCAAGAGTCGGATCGCTAAAACAGCAACATTTTATTCATCAATTCTTATCTTGCTTTTAACGTCCGTCGAAGAGAAATCATCTGTGGCAGTTTTTTAAGGATGGAGTGCAACAAATGCCTGTCCATTGACAGTCGTTTGGCGCAACATGTTGGAGATATCTGTGATGAATTTTCGGCGATTTTCCGCTTTTGTCACTTCCTAGAGACGGGCATTCTGCGTTCCCATAAGCTGTCTAGGTGTAGTTGTTAAAATCCACGACGACCCTAAACGAATCTGAAAAGCACAGCCGTTTGTGACTTGGCAGGTGGCATTTATGGCGGAAACTTCGATTTAAGTCCGACAGCAGCCACATCCAGTCTGTCGCATGACATCGCAGGTATGACATGCTCCTCCTACCTTTCTTCACCTGCCTGTTGTCTTTCTCGCAACTTTTGTTTTTTATTTTTTGGAAGGCCTCCATTCTTCTCTTTCGCTGTTGCAGTCGTGCTCACTTTTGTGATATATGCGCAATATTTTTATAAATCGCTTCTCTGTTAAAAGGTAAATCCACGCAAAATATAAAGATTATTTCCCACTTCAGCAGTTTGAGGAAAGCGAGCATCTTGCCGTCGTTAACCTCGTAAAGCAACACCTACCTGGGAATTGTAGCGCCATCGAATCATGCTTCCTCCCAAAAACGCGTCGGTTTTGGAGGTTTTGATGTGCGGAAGTTTCCCGTCACAGCAAGCGGTAGTTCTCCTTCTCGCGTAACGTATCTAATGTTTTTTCATTCACTCTATCCTGGCGAGGTATCAGCTGTTGAATTTCAAGAAAAGATTGCAATGAAAAAGGGCTTTCCCTCCTTTCACTGGGCGACACTAGAAAGAAAAACTAACTGAAGAAGCCAAAAACTTGTGGTGATTTGTTTGTTTGTTTATTTTTTGTTTTGTCTTTCACTGTTTAGCGCCTTTGAAGAATTGTTTTCGTGCGTTGAATTATCAATTTGTGAGGTGTTAGTGGGTGATCTTCGAGATTTTCTACTTTCTTAGCACTGCGCACCATTTATTTACAAGTATGCGCATAAAGCAGAAGCATGCGGAAATAAACGACTAACAGATATGAATGATTAGGTGAACTCTATTATGTGAACGATTGGAAAGGTTTTAACTGTTCATTTGATGTCTGTTATTTGAACTAGGCGAAGCACGGTTTTATAAGCTGCGATGGCATTCACATACATCGTGCTAAATATTGGTGGTTTTCATGTGGGGGGACGTTGCTGATGAGCAAATGAGTGAGTTATAATTAGTAACGGTACTGAAACACTTGAATACAGACTATACATCCTTTGCGCGATCGATAGATACTTGTTTGAAATTTCGGATGTTGCAGGTGGTGCTTGCGAATCATAAACTTCTTTGCTGAAAAATCGATTGAGATATTTCCAAAGATTGCCATCGTTGTTGTGGATATAGGAAATAAAGTAGAGACTATTGAATATTAGTAAAAGTCGACGCGTGGCAGTCATAATCGATGAATAATATAGACGCACGATGAAACACTAAATATTGATTTGTGGGATAACAGTAAACATGCGTCCGTCTGGCGTGATTGAAGGATAGAGTGCAGTGCCATTTTAACTGAATGCTTGGCTCGATATGCGAGCAAACTACGTCATTTTCGAATGCACTT
>JAARMF010001560.1:4408-40004 GCA_022844705.1 Toxascaris leonina
TCGTATTGTTGTTTCTGTGCTCACGTTGCAGAGTGAATCATACTAGGAATCCATTACCTACACCCTCGGCTGATCTGGAAAAGTTGTGCTTCAACTGCTTTGGAATTTTTGAAGCATTTTTCCTGGTGGTCTGCGAAAAAAGCTCGTCTCTCACAATGGTTGGGGAGAGGGAGCAGGTGGGGAAGAAAAATGGATTCCCGGAGCAGGCAACCATTTCATAGAATTTGCCTTTGAAGCATCCCCTTAGTTCACAAATTTCAAGAGAATATAATGATTTATAGGAGGCCAATGATCTGCTACTAATTCTAGAGAGCCAGTTACTGTACAACAAGACATTGATGATTTAGTAAGGAGTCAGCATTCACAATTCCACAAAGCACACTGTTCCATGGAGCTTTTTTGACGGTAGTTAATTAACATATAGTAAGATAGTTGGTTGGACTCTGTAATAAACATGAAGCGATAATAATTTCCAAAATAACCACGTGTTATAAATACTTGTCTACATTGTAATTCCACTAAACATCGCTGCTTCAATTTGTACTGAGTAGTAATTGCTCAGAGACGTTGCTAATGTTGTGTTTGTTTAACTCCATACGGAAGGAGAAAGTGAAGATGTCTTCATCAACTTCGAAGGCTGTGGATTTCGACACAACGCAGAAGTGAAGTCGCTTTTGACAGGGCATTTGAAAGTGGTCCTACGGGGACTCGAAAACAGCAAATTTCCCCTCGCATGGTTTTCCTTGCATGCTGCAGCGCATATTCTCTAGTTGTCGTTTTTGATAGTGAATGCCTTCAAAACTTTCATGTGACGCAAAGTGTGATGCTTGAGGCATTTCCGTTCTTCATGTAGTTGAACGAATCCCAATCGGAGAGTTATCTTGCACTGATAGAATGTGATTTTAAAATTGCCATAGAAGTTGAATCAGGTCATTTTTACTACTCTCGCTATGAAATATTTGCTTCGGATGCCAAATGTGCTGCTAATGACCATTGTGCAGCAATAGTTCTATGGTTTTTGTGCATTTTATTTTGGGCAATGGCATTTGCAAAAGCATTACATGATGGAATCCTTTCCATTCTCTAGTCGCACTGAATTAACCACGATCGTCCGAGAGGACTACACTTAGTAACTTCATTTGCTTCATTGCGTCTATACTTATTTCTACTCCACTGGTATCATCTATACCTCACCCATTCGGGAGAATTTATTCAGCAATTAGGTCATCGGATAAGAGAAGGAAGAATCCACTCTGTTATTCAAATACGGTTTCTCATGAGCTGTTTTTCCGTGTAGAAGAATGACCGTAATATGCTGCTAACGTCGATTATCATAAGTGATCGGATAGTTTAGTTGAGTAGATGATTGGAGAATGCAGATGACGGCATCAGAAGATGCCCTTTAAGGGCCTTGCTTCATTCGTTGCTGATACCCGTACTGGATTTATAGGATATAAGGTAGGGCTCATGATGAGGTGCTATAAGCCCTTTATGATGTCGTTGTTTAGTAAAATGAACCTCCATGTCGATTCTAAAGCGCTAACGGCGACAGTCTTCTCGGCTATCCCACAGCTATCCGCCAGGGAATTTTTTCATCTCTCCTTCATCCAGATACTGTTTTTTACTAACCTTTCCCGCTTCTATTATTGTACTAGAGCGTTCGTTAGCACATACGGTGGAGACGCTGGCGCATAGAGCACTCAGACTGGGAGTTGCTTAAAAGGTTCATTTTAAGGCACCATTCCTCCAAATATTAGGTAAGGAATTATCTCGGAATGAGAGGTTCTAGCCTCCTTCAGGAAGCGGGGGGCGTATTTTTGTTCGAGCAAGAAGATTTCTACTCTTGAAAGCAGAATTTACGGAATGAAACTCTATTCATCTGCTTTTCTCATTTGGAAGAGGCAAGGTCTGGTGGAATCACAGAGGCTGGAAAGGAAACGCAGCCATATGCCTGATCCCTTGGCCGCGCCAGCACTTCTAAAGTATACTTCGGGTGCTAGAATTGTGCGTCAGTTTTTGACGTTAGTTTTTGACGTTGTGCGTCAGTTTTTGACGTTTTTGACGTGCACAACTTTTGTAACAGAATGCACGGAATGTTTCATATAGGACAACCTTCCACTTTTTTTGTTTCAGGGGAATTCAAGCGTATGCTACGGCCTTACGGTAGCCCTTTAACTCTGAATGCCGCTCGCTGTTCATCCACTTTTGATACAAGACGTATTCAATTTCTGCTAAGAGTGTAGCAGCGATGTAGGCTGTTGACATGTGGTGACGGGTGTAGGAGCCTGAGGCGATCTGTTCTAGTGTGTCCTCTCAAACTAGCGTGAGCGGATGAGCATTTGAGCAACAAACATTGCGAACGACAGACGTTCGTCATGTTTGTGTGCCCAACTACGGGCTTGTGTTGATGCGTAGGGGGATATGCGGTTGCCGCTCTGCTAGCGGACCACCAACGACGTGACGCGCTCCTGTTATGCCCGAAGAAACTGGAAGCGCATTACGACCACTCTACAGGCAGCAGCAGGTTCTAACAGATGAAACAATTCGATTTTTTACGAAATGGCTAGTCGTGCAACAGTAGCTAATCATAGAGTGGAAACTAGCAGCTGTTTCGGAGCGAATGATCGTAAACAGCGCAAATGTACCAGTAAGTGGCATTTGTTTTGCTGAATTTCAATTTGCATCTTCTAGCCTTTTTAGTCGATTGCGACGTTTGAAACAGAAAACGCTGTGCTATTGCTAGTAAAAGTTCTCGCGTATGAATGCATCACTTTACTGGAGAGTGAAGGTGGGGGGAGATTTGCGATAGACGATTGGTCATACGTCTTAAACCAACAGTGCTAATGCGTCAGGTTATGATCCACGCAATGTCGGTCCCCTATGAATTACTAAATAATTGCGCATCAAACACTGCGGTACTATAAAGTTACTTACAAAGTCATGGCAGCAACTGTGTAGACAACTTACGATCGAACGTCAGCACTCATCAATAGATTGTTTATGTGTAGACCAGTGCCATGACTTGTTATTCCAAAAATCCGTGCTTTATTTTTCATCGTCACGCATGCGACACTGCATTCTCGATATTAGTCAACCAAAAATTCACCTTTCCGGCAACCTCTCAGGGCCACTGAGTAAAGATTCTTTAAAAAAGGTTATCGGAATATAATAACTGTTCCTTTCTGTAGCCTATTTGTTTGTTCACAGTGGCCACACATGACGTCAGTTGCGTCATTAGGCAACACTGATGAAAGTTTTACGTGCTTGCTTGTGTTGGTATAAACCCATCTACTCTATTATATACGGTAGAACAATGATTTTTTTGAAGCTTTGATACATGATAACTTTCTCCAAAATTACCTAGATCGATGAAATTTCGAATATGGTTTAATGGGTCAGATGTGTTCCTTCGGATTGTTAGTCGGCCCGATTGGTCGAAATTTTTTTAGATGAAAAATGAGATCCATAGTCGAGGAAGAATGTTCATGACTTTTTTCATCTTTGAGAGATTTTCGTTTTTTTTTTTGCTTTTGATAGCAGGTGATAGGCCGGTTTTTGGGTGCATATGGATTTCTGGGATGGTTGCCTGAAACATGCAAATATATCCGGGAATTTCTGGGGTCTCGTTTAAAAATGATTGGAAAGTGTTTTTATGCCACTTTTTTGAAAAAATGCATAGATTTCCATAGAACTTGTGGGAAATCTCCTCCTTCTGCCATTTCCGCAGAAGGCGGTCCGGGGAAGTTATCCGGCAGGAACCTGGGATTCACATCCTTGGGCATAAGTCCCCAGCCGCTCAGCCGATTTGAACCAAACTTGGACCTCATATGCGTATGCAAATTTTCCTTGGACCTCGGGCCTCGTATGCAAATTTTCCCGTTTTTCGCACCGTCGATTCCCTTCCCCTCCCCCTTCCCCCACGAGGCAAATTAACCATATACATCGCAGCTTGAAGTGCGCCAGGAACTAAGAAGTTTTGAGCGGATGAAATTTTCACATATACCAAGGCGTGTCTCTTTGATGCGGGATTCATTCGATAGAAAATCTGATGCCTTTTGAAACGGTGTGTAATATGGTATTGAAACCAGGAAATTGCACTGGATGGTGAGGGGTATGCAGAAATGAGAAAAGCAGACGGTCACTTTTTGAAAGCTTATAACTCCTCGACGTTCCGTCGCAGGGGAATGGGAACTGATCCGCTTCGTCCACAATCTGATGTCCTCCCGAACATTGTATGAAAATCCTGGGTGTGTATATTCGGGATCCTAAGAAGTGCTCTTCGCAGCGAGGGAGTACGCGAAAATGAGGGGAGCAGACAGTCACTCTTATCACCTCGTAACTTTTCGGCGCCTCGTTGGACGGAAAAGGGACCCGTGCGTCTCACCTGGAACTGAATGCCATTTCGAATGGTATATTCCTTCCCCAGACCATGTAACAGGAACCTTCGAAATTGTACTAGGCGACGAGAGAGCTCGCGAAAGTGAGAGAAGCAGACAATTTTAAATCGGGATCATATCTCCGCAACTTGTGAACTTGTTCAGTTTAAATTTGCTTTAGTAAATTTCGTCCCTAATGTTCATCGCATGGATGTAAAATATTCAACCTGAAGAGGATCAGTGAGCTTCAAATCGATCGGCGGAAAATCCTGAAATCTGGATTTTTGTGATTTTGGGGGTTTTTATTTCGACTTGTTGAGGTAGGCGGGTGCATTTTTCGGCTGGGACAGGTTGCATCAGCGGCGCTCGAAATAGGACGCTACGGAAAGGAGCAGCTAAATGTAGCGAAATGGGCATTAACGGGGTAGTATCTCGGCAACCATTTGCCCAACTGAGCAACGGTTTGCTTTGTTCAATTGAACTATTAGAGCTGAGACAGATTTCGATTAATTTTACTGGTTTATTGCATGCGTCAAGAGACGAGTGCCTGCGGCATTCTGTGCTCTCCGTGAATCATCCGTGGTTATACCTCAGCTCTGGATGAACAGATTTCGATGATCTAAAAACCAATAGACTCCGCCTGATATGTGTAACTATGCGACAGGCACTTTGTGTAAGACGCTAGTTTAGAGACGGAACAAGCAAGACTCCAAAGTTTCATTAAAGGTTAGAAGCAGTGGCTGCACCAGTAGTTTCACTAGCCTAAGATGCACCTTATGAGGCATACCTCTACAATGCTCCTAAAGAAATTAGAAATCTCTCGAGCAGTGATTCCTAGGTATTTATATATCAAGTGCCTTGCGACAAATTTTGAACTGAACGGATAGCTGAAACATAATCATAATCGCATCATATAAAACATAAAAACTGCCTCAAATTCCCTTATGTACTTGAGCAACCGACATCATATTTCGTCTTTCGACTGGAGCTGTTGCGCTTGTTTTGAGGCAACCGTGTCATCAAATAAGTTATTTGCTGAATGAATGATTTAATTTTCGTTTGCTCGAAATCTTATCTGACCTAAGCTCACGATACTGATGTTGTTTGTCAGAGAGAAAAGGAGGCGTGGTTGAGTCACGCTTCCACCCAGTGTTGACCTTGCATCGCATCGGAAGCCTGGCCTGAACTTCTGTCATTTTCTACATGTCATCGCGGGCGGATTTCGGTTTTTTGTCTGACCAGGCTACTTTTTCCATGCGCTTGATCATTCATGCCATGAAAAAGTATTGAGGTACTCAATGTGCTAGTGAAATTCACGCTAATCCAGTGAATAGTGCGTTAGTGAGGGGAAGTAGTGAGGCAGATAGTGCTCATTACATTTTGGAATGAAGGGGCACAGGTAAGCGGGTGTCCCATTATAGCTATCATATTTGACTAACTTCGTCGGACTTGAAATCAACTGCTGAACAGATAATTTCACCTAATAATTATTCTTCAGCTCCTTTTTTAATTTTCTTCAATGCACTTTGCCAAGAATATTCACGCTGGTCCATACCATCCCCCCCCCCCCCCAGCTCTCCGTTCTTTTTGAAAAATTTCGGCGTGACATCAGGCGAATGACGCCAGTAATGATGGCGACAATGCCAATAGGGCAAATTTTTCAGCGAAAATAAAACAAAAAATGTGAAAAGCTGACGGGTCTACAGTTCAGATAAGGCGCCTGTTGATCGTTGCTATTGATTAGGTGTATTATGTATGCAACTGACGGGATGATGATGAGTGTAGTTCTCTTTTGCTGGACGTCACTAGGAAATTCGCGTTTTCAGAGTGATCGACGTGGGTGGACAACGCTCAGAAAGGAAAAAATGGATACATTGTTTTGATAACGTGAACGCAATTATATTCATATCATCGCTTTCTGAATATGATCAAACTCTTCGAGAGGACAATTGCACCGTTGGTTATTCTTACGAATCAACGACACTCATGAATGCAAGACTGCATTTGACCTATACAGAAAGAAACATTGACGACTTGCATGTTGTTCATTTGGAGTTCATCACAGCGGAATTTCGCAATAGTAATACCGGGAAAGTATGGTACAAAATTTCGTAGAATACTTAGAGCGATGCTAGTGTACATAACAGCGAAAGAGTGTAATATAGAAACTGTTCGAAATGCACAGATGCAATTATGTGATTTTATTAAAAGAGTTGAGTTATAGATTCTGGTGTCTTATCCCTCTTCTTTTATTTTTTTGCTTATTGCTTTTATTTCTGAGATAAATTTAAGCTTTCGCACTCGTAAGCACTGTTTCTTTTTTGTTTTGTGAGCACCACTGTGGTTTCTTTGAAAACTATTTTCTTTAGTCACAGCTGCTCCCTTACCGATCTTTTTTCAAATTTTGGATGAGGTCTTGAAGCTTGCGTACTCCTGGGTGAGCTGCTTCCGAATCAGCATGATTCTGCTCACGTTATTTTGTAAAGCGTGAAGCTGTTGGATAAAAAGCGAATTCCTTTTGAGCAAAAGGAACATGGCCGTCATGAATAGAGAACGGGTTAGACAGTAGGAGCCTTTTATTTGAGTGGAACTCTGCAAATTCTCTAGAATTTCCATTGGCAGCGAAGCGGATAGAAGCTACGAAAATATCTCATAATACAAATTGCAGAATCGAATGCAAGAATCACTGAAGTTATTTGATTCGATTTGCAACAGCCCGTGGTTTGCCGATATACATTTTATTTTATTTCTCAACAAAAAAGATCTCTTTGCTGAGAAAATTGTTCGCTCTCCTTTAACAATCTGCTTTCCAGAATATAAAGGTTTGTGCTTTGATATAGATCATTAATTCTCACTTGCATCCTTATTGAGGTATTTCCTTCTGAAAATTTCTTCTACGAAAGACTTATGAAGCCGGAAGCGTCACTTGAATATAAGAAAGAGATAAAGCCAAATTTTCATGAGAAGAAAACGAAGATTATATCAGAGATTTCGTATGGAAAGAAATACAGAGTACCCATAAAGCTGCAGGTTCCATGTCTCGTTCCGTTGTTGTGATCCCTTCATGATGTACTTAGGCTATCAGAGCTGTCTCTTACAGACGGTGGATCATTGCTTCTGTATTCTTTGATCCACCTTCAGCAGCTCACCCCTACGTTGTCAGTCGCAATGAGGTATTCGTAATAGCACTTGAATCAGACTAGATGTTTTTGTTGGTTTTTTTAGGGGCAGAATGTACTACGAATTTTTTAAAATTGCTTTCGTTTTGGCAAAACTCCGCGAAGAATTCCGAAGCCAACATTCAGCATGAATGCTGTCAATTTCTTTGTGTTATTACGATAGCACCTTGAATCCATTTTAAATTGATGGTGCTATTTTCAAGGACATTGATCAAACGTAGTACGCATGACGAATCGTTCCAAGTTTTGCTCTTACTGACACTTTACAAGGATCTAAAGCTATTTAGATTATAATTCGTGTCCTTGCACAAGAAATATTTCAAGCTTTCGTTTATGTTTTGTTTTGTTTTTGCACTTGTGGGTCACAAATTGAATTCCTTCCATAATCAAAAGTTGGGCAATGACACTTCTTTCCCACTATATGGCATTATCAAATTCAAAGGAGGTGAATAAGTTGGCGAGTATCTGCTATAGTCAGGTGAGAAGGCCAGCAACTGGCTCTTCGAAATAGAATGTCAACGTAGTTTAATCACAGCCGACATTCTTTGTTTTTTTTAGCTGTCTGCTCACCCAAAGGTTTGTCCACATTCCAGGTCAACAGAACCAATCTGAGTGTATCAACTACATACAGTGGAAATTCGAGCAGCTAAACAGGCAAGTGTTTTCTGAATTTTCACCAAGTTCTAATTACTCGTATATTTTGCACTACAGATAGAAAGATTTTCTAGCGATAGCGATTTACATCAACGCCACAGATTGCCCTCCACTGATCGTCAGTATTAGGTTGACATGCGGCATTTCTTGCCTCACTCTTGTTTTGTTGCTGGTTCGTCTAATTTTGCAAGAACTGTATTCGCCTAATAATCTCGCCAAAAACGCAATTTGTCTTCATTTATTCACCTGTTTCAACTTCCCAAAAAGGCAAAACAGACAAAAGTGTGTAAGCATGAGCAATAAGGAAACGCTGAAAGTTCATATCAATATTGACTGCCGTCTTGCCGTCAGTGCGAATCATCAGAGCTCAGGACGACGTCTCACTGTCAATACGGTTTTGTATGTGCAATTAAATTAAACCAACTGAAGCAGCATTTTCAATTAGGGGGATTTCAATTTTGCTCACCTACGACAGCATGATCAGATAATTTTCGCCTTGGTCAATTTGGTCAATTTTCGCCATCACAACTCAAAAATATCGTCATGGAAAATCTTCGCCTCCTTAATATGGTTCCACAATCAGCACTACTTACGTAGTGGCGGAATTCTGATTATAAATATTCGGTTCGAGTCGCATCACATCCAGCTGAAATACGTGTAATTGCTACGACGTCTTTCAGTGAAGATACTGCTCCGAAACAATATCCGTTCGCTTCAATTGTTTATGCCACCACAGTTATCTAACACTTTCACAGTTTTGAAGTTTTTTGAGCAAAACGACAGCGTAGACGGAGTAAAACTCTTGATTGAATTTTCGAATAAACCTTCTAAATACAATTTCGATGTTTTAATGACGCGTGAACGTGTTATTCAAAGTGTTGCTATCAAAGACACCAGTCGGCGTGCTGCTGAAAATTTTATCTATTGCTACAATTACTGATTTCAAGCGGAAGCCGCTGAGAGATAATGCGAAAGTTTCTCCGTTATCAGCAAAATAATAATTTTTTCAAAGGTCTTCATCACGGTTGATTGTGGAGGTGACCGACAAAGTGACAACAAATGAATCAGCTCTATTAAAAAAGATGAATGCAATTTCCATTAAGGTCCTCACAACGTGAAATCTATTGTCATCACACATGCGCAACAGACACGAATAATGTGCAATTTGTGTTGGACGCGTGTCTCGACATGATTATAGCGAAGAACCTCAAGTCGATGGGACTGTGCTGACCATTTCCGAAATTCTCTTCTTTTTGACGCCTTCATTGTATTGGAACTGCTCAGTGCTACTTTCTTCCAGTGAAAATTCATTCCAGTTTATTTGTAAAGTTGCAGTGATTTCGAGTACGTGTAGGTAAGGTGACAGCAGTCTGCGTTGTTCGACAGATGCAATCTGAGAGCGGTTTGTGATATTGCATGCTTGCTGCGATTCGAAATTAGTGATTTTTGCAGCTGAACATCGACGTGGAATGTAGTGATCAATTCGCTAGTGAATCAGACAAACGATCTTGAAACGTTGCTTTCCATCATTGCAATAGGGCTTTTCAAGAGCTGATTTGCTTTCCACTTGCGGAATTGAAAAGCCTCGAAGTAATTTTTCTAAAGTGGCAAGCCGAAAGAGCAGTTCCATATGATTGTGAGATAAACGCTTCAGTGAATTGCCAACGTTAAAAACTCACTGTGATTTGTAATTGCTGTTGTTTTGTGCTATTGCTTTAGTCTGTAAATGCGGTTATGCTTCGAGGAAAGTAAAACAACAATTGATCGAACCAATCGATGGCTCATTTGTTCTGACATGTCACGAGATAAGTAAATTATAAAAACACCTGGCAATATCACAGTACATTCCTTCGTCAAGACTCGCGTAGTTTAATACCGTCGTGACAAGAAATCACAGGCAGTGATCCCTATGAAATGATTTCTTCACATTCATTGTGCCATACTTTCAAGATGCCACTGAACTACACTTGTACTATATTAAACATTTTCTCGTTCAAACAATATTGTGCCCACTCTTCTTGTAACATACTGCAGCATTCCCCTTATAACGCCGTTACACTCTACTTTTCCTCTCTTGAAATACGCGCGTACTATGCTGTACCTTCAGCTATAGTTCAGGTTTTTTTTTTTTTTAATCAACTGTGAGACCAGACGCCTTGAAGAGTGAGAACCAAGGTATTCGTATAAGAAATCCTTAACGGCCAACACGACCAACAACGAATGTGATTCAAATCATGGGCATAGCTCTTTGGTGCTTTGTCGCGTCACAGCAACACATGTGGGAATATGGTCGAGTGACGCTTGAAGAGAATGTCTGACATCGATCACACACGCCTGGGAAACTAACTGCGAAAATCAACGAGAGAAGCATGACATCTTTGTCACACAGTTAGGAAGAGCTGATGAACTGTACGGACGGGGCGCAACATACTCTCTTGACTGCCCATTTGGCCATATGCAAGAAAATATAGTGGAGCCACATTCACAGCGAAAATGTGCCTAGCTGAGTTGCAAAACGGGCGAACTCGAACATGAGGGAAAGCATGAGAAAACATGGTGAAGCCACGCTCCTATGTTGCAGGGCCGAGTGCGGATCGGACCGGCACATGAGAATCCCACCTCCCCCAATGTTATAAGTCCGAGCCGGACATTATAGTACTTGAGCACATTCAAATTTCTTACGTTTAGATGAGTGGCTAGGTAAGTTTTCGCATAGCGAAAGTGTTACGACCACAAATTCCATTAAAACACCTCAGTAATGTAAGGTAAACCCATATCATTAATGGAATGTCTGCAAAAATACTATTTGCTCACTAGGAAGCGCCGAAATGTATGGGTGTCACACTTCTTTCTAAAAACAATTTGAAATTTGGACCGAGAGGAATGTATTATATGCTGTTGTCCGTCCCAGCTCGCAAAAAGAGGTCTGCAGGAATACATAAAAACAACACGATCATAAAGGAGCAAACCCTGTTCCTCCCAAAGGCGACTGGTCGAACGCTGAAAGAAACCGCCTCTTCTCCACATCCTACTGGTAGCAAAAAAAATTTGCCTTGGAAATTGATAGCATCTTCAAACATTGGTAACTCATATGGAATGCGATGGATAGCTATGAAATGCGGCTCACACATTGAAGCTAAAAGTCAAGTAACAAACACAGATGCGAAGTCACTCTGTTCAGCCATGTGTGCGTGAGAAAGCACATACCGCTTTTTTTGTTGGAATACAGTCTCCAGGAAAACGATTCGTATCATAACATCAAAAATTGAGAAGGTTGCCCCAAGATCAATGGCAAATGAACAGATACATTCAAACGAAATGGATAACAGAGAGTGTATTAAACCATTAGCTAAGCCGACAAATTGAAAGCAGATAGGATGTGTCGTGGAAGCGATGTACTTCCGTAAAATGAGTGAGAATTGAACATTCACAACAGAGAATTGAATATTCAACTCTGTGTTGCAGCATTAGTCCCCGATCATGAGGAGGTGATGGATATCGATGAAAGGAATGAATAAAAATATTCTCAACAGGAATGCCGCTACTGACGATTTCGTACTAAATAATTGAACCGAGTTCGGAACGTGCTATTCAAATGATTCGGCGAGTAAGTGCACTCACCGGTTTGACTGTGCGAAATTTGTATATAATCTTTTGCAGTCTACTTGAGCAGAATACTTTTGAAATTGTTTCGCTCAGTTCCTTTACTACGTTTCGAACCTTCGATGGTAATTTTAAGTACTTTGCCGAATGAAAGCACCAAGGAAAAAGCCTTATAATTGGGACGAACTGTTGGCGCTCATCGAGGCAAAGAAGCCGTATGAGGTTGAAAACAAAAATCAGAAGCGACGAAAATATAGCAAAGGCTGTCAGCGACACGCTTCACCAAAAAAGGATGAAATGTTCCCGAATGCAGTAAGAACTTTATCTTTCATTGCTCAGGGGTCTTTGAGTACGTACAACGAATCAATGTGTGCGTTACGAAGAAAGACTTTGGTGAGTGATAGAGAAGTTCGCTGTGCCTCACGATCACTTTTGAAGGTACCATTCAAATAATCACCAACTGGCTCTGCTTGCCTTCGTTTTTAGCTTATTCACATCTACAGCTTCACTGCACAATAACCTATATAATAGATTCAGAATGTAATAAAAGATAGTGTGCATTCACCTATCACAGGCCATCAAGCGATATATACATCCACGGAAAATGTGTAACCGTAACAGTCCAAATCAAATCTCACTTGCTGACTGATAAGGTGTTTCAGCCACTTATTCGCGAATTTTTGGTGCATTCCGTCGGAGCTGCGATAGCCGCATGACATTCTAAATGGTGTTTGTTTAGATGCCTCCACATTATAAATCGTGATATTTGCAAGAACGTGAACTTTTCAGCACTTTCTTATTGGCATACAGAGTAATCTTTCTCTTAGGTTGGTTGCACAAAAAGGGAGTACCAACTTGAGTCCATTTCTTCTAACCTCAGCAGTTGCAGCGAACATCAATTTGAAATTTATTTGCCTGCAGACAATTTTGTACAGATTAGTGAAGATAAAGTTTAATGAGCTAAATTCTAAACAGTGGAGTAGAAAGACATGCAATCTTCGCAGACGATGCTATATAACAATCTCTTCTTTCGATTCCTCTGCACTATCTTTAAAACAATCGACCGATTCTAAAGGATGCTTCAATAATGTAGTACGAAAGCAATGGATATGTCATAAAGTTTAATATAGAATTCACAACATCTAGATTTTGAAGAAGGCAACATGAAATCATAAAATTATGAGCTATTTTTTGAAACTCAGTTATAGATTTCATTTTCGAATCAATCAGTACTTTTGAATCCTCCAGCTTAGAGACGTTCCTCACGATGGGCTATAAACTTCCCACTACTACCACTGCTCATATGCAAAAGTGAACTTATGCATTTGGGGAAACAGAACTGCTTCTAAGCGAGCAATTTGGATAAATTACCGAGATTTATTTGTAACCTGCCTTCGGCGTTTGCAGAGTGAGGAAATACGGTGAAAATTTTACGGTATTAACCGTGTGAATACAACTGAAAATAATGAAATGATGCCATCGGCTTAAACATTGAAGTAGCGATCATAACACAGAATCTCGAGCGACGGATCACTCTTCGTCGAGACAATGACCTGCAAAATTTGGCAAAAAGCCGATCATTTCCTTGCGATAGTAGGAGATGAAAGCCATATATTTCTTGGATAATAACTTCCCTTCAAAATTTCTAGCTCAATCAGCACAAGTAACAAACGCATTGACGAGGTGTCTGGCACCGTTCGATAAAACTCATGAGGACAGCAGTGGAGGTTTGCCGCGAAGAGATAATCAAGTGAATCGAACTGTGCTCACTGCAAAAAATCGGGATTGTATGAAGCAGTAAGAAATTATACACAACTCATCTCCAACAACGATGTAAATAGTACGGACGCGATGGGTTGATCTGCAACTCAAGTTTGCGAATCTGCTCTTTGCACAACAGTCACTGACAGCGATGGTGATTGTTGTCTAAAACGAAGGACCACCAATTGCTATCGACGAGATGACGACAAAAAATATGCCAACTGGTGACAGTGTTGAAAATTCAGTGAAGCCCGCTTCGACATGTTATTCGATAAAGCAGCAGTTATACAATAACACGATAGAAACTGAAAGAATAAAGCTTCAGAGTAGAAGGAAAACGACTACACAAATTTTTGACACTTTCACATGGACGGATGAAGTAATGTGGGCTTAGCGATGCTGACGCTGATTGCCGCTAAAACAGACTTCGGTTATGTCAGAGTTTGCGAATTTCATCGACGCGTAATATCACCTAGTTCAGTTGGGATACCGTGACTAGCAAAACATAAATAGTTCAAACTGTGCAGCCACGCTGGACTGCCATCACAGGCGAATAGCAATAGCCGAGAACCCTTTCTCAAACGATGTAATGGAAACGAAAGCCTGCTACAAAACAGCCAACTTTCCATGGATGGTACTCCTTTATGTCCCATACAGCATGAATTTGTTTCTGTGAGGGAATGTCAAATTCTGGTCGAAACTCCATGTCCTTCCTCAGCCCAGCAAAAAAACAACTGCGCCTAGCCAGATGAGAAAGTGCAAATGAAGACATTATTGATAGACTGTTTCAACAAATAAGCCTGGCTCAAAACTTGTCGCTATGAACCAAACCTACAAAGATCCTATTCAGCTAACTTGCAGCACTGAGTTCTTCGAGTTTCCATCAATTTTACACCGCTCTCGTGCGAATGCATCAGTAGTCTCGAGGCAAACTAGAGGTGCCAATTGAACAACGAAGCTTCCCGCCATCACGTGTACTGACTACGCTGGAAAGGGTTGTGCCCGACGTGTGGCGACAAGGAAGTGAGGAAACGCCTCGCACAGGCGATTGCACGCTTCCGTGAGGTTTCACTTGTTGAGGTTCTTCGTGGCGTTATATTTTCCACGCCCTGTCAGGAGTCCTACTTGCTCTTATGTGTCGTGTCTGTGCTCCATGCCCTGCTAATCATGCCTCAAAACACATCAACTGCTGAACGGAGGGAAGAGCGGCTGTATTAAAAGTGTTATCCCATATAAGAACAACTTCTGCACCAATAGCGTCTGTGCTGAATCTGATCAGCTATAATAACGAGTCACATGGATTACTTAACATCTTGCAAAGCGTACAGATCACGTTATGCCAGCATTCCTCGTCCCTATGTAGTGACTCATTGCAATATACTTTTGTCTTTATCTTGCCATTTCATCAGCTGTTTCGATGACCACTACTGCCTCGATTGCCACCGCACTGTAACCCTCGACATACGTCGTCCTCTAAAGATCCTCTAAAGCATAGGATCCTGATTGCAGCAGAAGCAGCCAGGCTAATTCTTCGTAGGTGTGGTTTTCGCAAGAATTGCTGCTTTTGCGCATGTGCATATTTTGAGTTGTTCCAGAAAAGACTGGCCATGAAATAGCAACTCAAGTAAGTGTACATACGTGATTACTATGGCCCCATCAGTGAAAATAGCTGGCTGCGATTTTGAGGAACGCCTGCGGTCCATTCTCGTGTGACCATGGAATGCAACATGATGGATAGGGCCTCAAGGAGACTATTACGCCACCATATCTCAAATGGTGGATCTATGTTGTCCAAATTAAATTATACTATGAGCGACTCAGTTGTTGCTCTAGATCAGAAAATCGTATGCGATACGAAACTTGCGCACAGCCTATGGCTTACTGCGGTCGCTGTTGAACTGGACTGAAAAAGGAAAGGTGTTAGAAACTTCAAGCAACTAAAATCATAATCACAACTCGAAAATTTTGTAAGTCTGCACGGCCACAGAGATTTTACTGTGGTTACCTTTGGTTGAATAAAAAGGTCTTGACATCTCGCTTGCACGCTCTACACCTCGAACATTGACACAGAAAGTTCAATCATGCGTAAACAGAAAGTGTTACTCCACACAAACTTAATGAACACTTGTTCTCTCAAAACCTCAAATGATTGTGGAAATGTGTTGAGCATTCGACGCTCTAAAAACTAATCGCAATAATGGAATATGGTAACGTACGATGCAATGGCTTTAGCTTCATCTCTGTAAATTTGCAACTCAAAACGGAGTTCTGCGAATAAAACGAGCAAAAATGAGGCAAACTCGTCATGCAAGGTTGGACTCTGCTTTTCTTTTAGGCGGGAACCGCGCAGATGAGCTGTGCAGGAGGGTGAATGACGAGAGGAAAGCGCTACACCCACGCTTGGCGGATGGTGTAGCAAGTGGGTGAGGAGTAAAGGTTGTCTTCACATCAAATCCGCAACCCTTTATTGTCTTCTTCTCCTCCCTCCCCGCACTCACGTCATTCTAGACGCGATAGAATAGAAATCGCCTAAGAAAGCGCTTGTTTGGAATATCGTCGAACATGAGTTTGCCACTAATTCCGAGGGGAACGTGGTGCAACATTCAGAGCATCAAAGAACTGTGTAGAGCTATCTGTGGCATAAATTCACAGTCGAAGGCTTGCCTAACGACTCAACATGTGCAGACTCATTTCCTTCTACACCTTAAGTTCGTCGCTGCAACGAAACAATAGCGCAGCCATGTGTGAATCCTGAGACTGAATCGGTGGTTCATTGACCACATTTTGCGCCCTTACATGACTGCCTGTGGCGAATGCTGCCGCAATTCCAACCAACAAATGTGCAAACTAAAACTTATACGGCTCCAGGTTATGGGCCACCCCGGTTTCTTCGTAGGGAACGTTGCCTCTTTACCTTTTTCACCTTTCCTACCTGCAAAGTTCACCTCTCCAATTCACACCTACCAATTATCCTTCCTCGATATATGATGAGGCGCCTTATCCCGGCCGTACCTTCGAACACCCTCCATACAAACAAATTGATGCAGTGTATGCTATATTTGTAGGAAATTGCTACCCATTTCAGCATTAAACCCAAGACCAACCAAATGTAACTATCAAAGAAAAACTCACCAGAAATTTTCGCCCCGTTGCCTTAGCCCCAGAAGTAATACGAAGAACATGAAAAAAAGCGGCCACCGACTAAGTTCTCTTCAATTTTTTAGATATCGAAATATGATGAGATATCGAAAAAACTATGATCACTGGGCCAAAAAAAGTGAAATTCGATTTTGAGTCAACACTGCACAACAAATTGCGTGGAAAATGAGAAATGTTCACCTTGTAGAGCGTTGAAGACAAACTGAAAAATACGAACAAGTGAGCACAGAAACAAGCCGTAAGCAAACAAGTCATATTTTATTAATGCCGCTGACGTAAATGGTTTTCAATTCAAAACCTACGATAATTATATCACTGAAGTGGATCCAAAACTCATTTCCTCAATTTCCCCATTCCGGATTGAATCGAAAAGAATGCAAATTTTAAGAGAGAAGCTGAACATCAAAATATCACTCAATAAAACTCCACCAATAAACGAGCGAATGACACAAAGATGCGTCATATATATCAACAGCACATTGCGGCCATCACTGGCAGGGAGCCATTTAGACGCAAAAAAAAACAACCTGAACGCATATTCAAAGCACAAAACATATGGACCAATCTAATGGACGTAAATTATCACATCAAAAGTTAGCTTCCCCTATCCATTCCAATCACAGAAATGTTCGAAGCTCGAAGCTACTCCTATTACTTCCTCGACCTTACTCAGCATCCTTCATAAGGTAACAAAGAGCACCTCGAACGCAAGCGAAAATGATAGCCTCATTTTATAATCAATAGAATCTACCAAATTCTTTCTCACCCGAAATATCTCCATACATTTATTACCAGGTGTTTATCACGTTTTCATCGAGTACATAGAGCCTAAGCAGAGTGCGGGAACAGCATGGGAGGAGGAGAGAGAAGGGCGATCTAGGAATGCAGTTTAAAGGAAGAAGGCTCCAGTACTTGATACCCATTCACACCAGTTTTCGAATGCAACCGTCTCGATTCGCTTTTGCCAATCTGTTTTGTTAAATGCTTATAACCTCATGCCCGTACATATGCATACATGTGTCTGTCTGTCCTTTAGGCATTTCCTCCGCGGGGTCCACTGAAGCAATAGATGTGAAATGCGACTAGTGCAGTGTACGGAAAGGCATATCTCTACTTTAATTCACACAGATCCACTAACTTTCATACAAGTTATCGACATTCATAAAGTGGGGCCAACACCCCAACCCTGTCCATCAAGCCAGCTGAGGGCCACATACAAGCGTACTTAACATAACCCAACGACGATCTTTAAGATGTCAAATTAATGAACAAAACCCTTTCTATTGTTTCTGTTCTATGACGAAGTGAACTTTGGGGGAAAACTTTTGAGCCAATTTGCAAAAATGATAATTGACGTGTACTTTATACTAAGTATTTTTATACTTTACACCAGCCAGGTTGGAGGCAAATAAACGATGGGTGGTCAGTGTAGTCAAAATATGAACGCATGATTCTTCACGTCTAACTTTTACTGACAAGTTGCCTTTTTCAGGTTAACGCCGTTCACGTCGATGGTAGAAGCATAGCGATTATCTCCTTCTAACAGTTGAACGTTGTTTTTCAACGCTATGAGAACTTCACCCTCAATGCTAGTGGAGTATATTTAATCAGAACCCCTCGTCCCATCTGTTCAAAGCCAGAAGCGAACACATTAACAATATTTTGCTGAATGCGTGCCCCGATCGAAGGGACTATTTTGCTTTGAGAACGAATTTAAAATTTCAGAGTCACTGTGAAATCAACAAAGGCTGCAGATGAGACGTGAAAAAGAAACATATTTAGGAAGTGACTGAAAAATTAGGCATAAGGCAACGCATTAACAGAACGAATAGCTGACTCAAAGGAAGGGAACGGGGTAAGGGGATGACGAGGCCATGATCCATCTGCGAGCGCAATGTGCATGACATTGACCCAGTTCGAACGGAATCGCTTCAGAATAGTGTTTTCATTTAAGTCGACAATCATTTGTGATGCAAATAACTAAAATAGCACCAATTGCTATGTGCAGGCTTTTCGACAGTGAAAGAAGAGCCAATTTTGCGCTGTTACCGGAAGAGCCAATTTGCTCAGCAGTATCTGAATCCGCATAACACTGTCACATGGCTAGATAAGTACTGGTACCACTGCGTCGTCCATCTCCCTCCACTTCTCCATAAGTAGCACATCATGTGAGGGTGCATGACAAAAAGGAAATAGCCACAAACTCCAACAGTTATATCGTATATTAATTTCTGAGGACGTTCAAACAACCACTGCTTCTGCTAATATCACAGGAGTGACTTTTAGAACTCACTTCCAATATGCTCAAAACCTCACCCGAACAAAGTCGACAAGCAAGCTAAAGAAACAGCAGAAGAACAGTTTTGTGAGTGACAGTTCGATTTCCGAAGGTTTGACCTGCATCATTCTCGGTTGCATGAATTGATGACCAATCAAAAAACCAGCATAACCATTCTTTTCCTAAAAAGCTTCGTAGTGGAAAAAAATACACTCAGATAAAACTGAGTTCCGTTTAAAGAATGGGAAACAAAACTATGAAGACCTTCGTGTGAGCCCAGGATAACTGCTTACTTGAAAATACGATAGCTATCCACCGGAAATGTAACGTAAACACACGCACGCATAGGGACGACCACGCAATTCAGAATAGACAGATCAACTATGGAGCAAAGTAGCAATGACATGTTGTGTAGACCCCTCAAAAAACCCTACCCTACACTGAACTAGTTTTCGCCGTCCCTCCTAGGTAAGGACACAGTTCCACATCCCTCTTCTCCCTTCCCTCGTCCACAAAGCAGCAAGGCATGCTGCCATGTCCCTCCTATCTCTTCGACCATAAGCCACCTCGCCACAACCTCATTCGTCCTTGTATTTTCTGATCAAAAACCTTTAATAAACATAATAGGCGTAACGTACCTATCCATGGATCGCCGATGTGTTCACATATTGCAACTCTTCAGTGTTGTGCACCACACTTCCATTAAGAACGTTGACATAAGGCGGGTCGTTCCTAATACCGACATTCGAACGAGACACTTCTAGAGGCAGGGCCTACAATTAGAAAATGTGGGAATACTTACGGCGGATTGTGCATAAATAAATGTGGAAATGATACTGCTGCTCACAAGTGGCATCACTCTTAAATGCGATGAATCAACCAAAACAGTCGAGAAAGCATATGCGCTAACAATGTCTTGTGCAGTGAGACACTTTTTGGCAACGCCAAACGAAGACACTAGCATCAGTATTTCTAACACAATAACCAGATTTCAGAATAGCACCGAAAAATTCAAAAACAAAAGCGATGGTCGCACCCAATTCAAACTAACATTCGTCGATGAAATTATGGAAGCTCAACGGCCTTCCAAAGAACTATTTTTCATCCACCTTAAACGGTTATCGTTCGTAATGAGCATAACCTAGCATACCGACTTATTGAATGCAAACCTATTATGAACGTGGGTTAACGCTTTACTGAGTTACGCGTAATACTTTTTGAACAGAGCACACCTGCAGCATTACCGATGGACGGCTCAGTTCAGACGCAACCGACGTGGATTTTGTCGAATCAACAGTGTTCACTGAGGGTGCGATATGTCTATGAGTCATCGACGGTGTACTACCCTCCGAGGGAGACTCACGCCTTGGTGGCAGAGGTGGCGGCGCCAATCGCGGTGGGCCAATGTCCGTTTGTGGTGGCCATGTCTGACGCTACAAACAAACCGTTAAGCAATGAGAACGCAAGCTAAGACTACAACCGATTTACCGCGTCCACCTTTTCAGCCATATCTTCTTTGACCTCATAAAGACAGGAAGGTTACGCAGAACAGCCCTGGCGGTCAGCCACGTGCTCCTTAACAACGACTGGTGTCTCTTAGAATCAATAAGTTATCCAAGAAGTACATTGAGAAAAGCAGCAATCCAGGGGATCAATATGCGATTTCGCCGATGTTTCCATTTCGTAACCTACTGTCATTAGATTCCGATAACGACTCGATCCAATTCATCGGTTGCATGTTTTCGACTTTGGATTTTTCGATTTCTTTCTTTCCAAACATCACCGTACCATCACTGCTCGTTTTCAACTAAGCAGCACCAATGCTCACATACAAGGCACCCAGTTTTCCATATAAAACAAAAAACAGAAGGAGCACGAACATTTTCCATGGTATTGGCGTCTATCAGCGTCTCATATCCTGCTCTCTTCTTGGTCTCGGTCGAGTCGAACGAGTCAATAATTACTTTTTCCGTTCCTTTAATTTCGCAGCGACAAAACGGACATGTACTGCCACCATCTGACTCCTTAAAAGTCCGGTATAATAAAACTGCTCCTCTAAGATGCGACTTCAATGTCTCGTGTTTCTTCTAAATAAAACGTTCACACTTCTTTAAGAACGATAAGGACAATATGCCCACAGCCTTTGAAATCAGAACTTCGGCGAAACGCAGGCCATATTTTTATGCATGAATCCTTGCAGAATCATTGCTTCTCAATTTTTAGATACACATGAGAGGATTTAAGCGCAAGGAAAGAAAACTCCATCAGTTCGCATTTTCTCCTCGGAGAATCAGCATTTCAATAGAATTTCGACCACACCCATGTCACTTTCACGGCTTTCAGCTCGCATTCAAATCAAACAGCATAAGGAAATCTTCGAGTAATCAATTATTTTAGAAGAATAAAATAATTCACAACAACGGTTAAGTTCACTAATGAGAGAATGTGTCTGAAGAGGGACTCCTCACTAGGCTCCTCAAAGAAGTGTGGACGTCATTTTAAGGCATACATAGTTCTATCAGGCTGAACAGCATTATGACCACATTCGGCGTAATGCAGTGGGAAAAGTTGGCAGACAAGAAGCATTGGAAAAAGAACTCACCAAAAACAGTAATAAGTACGACAGCCATGTGAATTCAACAATTCCAATAAATGACATGCTTGTGAAACTTCGCGAAAGGTGGAAACAATGTACTTGAGCAGGGAAAAGCCAGTCAACTGCTTTCCAGCCAACGCTCATCGCTTCCGAATTCCTCGCGAAGCTGAACAGTTACCAGTCCAAAACACAACATAATGAAGTTCTTTGCTCGTCATTTGCAACTGGTTTGCGCTTATCAATCTTCCGATGATGTGTGACTCACCTCGCTTCAATTCTGTAAGCAATCTCGGTCAGGTTATATAGCAAATGTCGACTCACCTGCCAGCTTTGAAGGCATGGAGTGCACAGCAAGTGGCCACAAGGTTCCAGTTTGACGTTCTTGTTATTTTCCGCGCAGATTTTGCACATTTCGAATGTGGTCCCCATTTCGCAGTAAATCTGATATTGTTCTGGTGTTACCTATAACGAAGTGATTTTGGTCACGATAAAATCAAACAACATACAATAGGTGATAATACCTCTTTGCATGGAATGATGTCAAAGAATTCAAAACATCAAATCTTCGAATTTCGTAGATGCAAATAAAGATAATGAAGATGAACTTACAATCAATACCATGTGAAAGGACAGAAAAAACCACTCAAAACACAGTCGTTCAGACAGTTGCGACAATTTTTTCGATCATATTTCTGCATTTCAGACAAGTTGAGCGGGAAGATGAATGAATCTCATCCACATCTTTCCTACTCAACTATCGACTTTAACAATAACGTTCCAAAAAACACCATAAACGAATCCGTTCTCGAAGTGAGGAAAGGCTGGTTTATGCCAATCGTAATCATAGATATTGTTCACTCTGGCACTGTGCACGGTCACTAAAAGATGAATGTTCACAAATCCCCTAATGGGAATGAAATTCGCGGCTGATCGTGCACGAACTGTGGTGCGGTGAAAAACTACCCAGCAATAACCTGGAGCGCTAGTGAGAAGCAAATGAAGGAGGCAATATGACACAAGACTCACTTTTAAATGTCCTTCCGGTGTAGGCTGAAGAGCATGAGTCAGATCCGGATTCACAGGCCTTCCATCGGGATAACGGTAACTGAAATGTTTAAAAGCCTCGAAATTTCTAGGCAAAATGCAGAAATATAAACGGAAAGTCAAAGAAAAGATGACGATAGCAAAAACTATCGAGTGTGCAACACTCAACAGTTTTAGCAAGCGTCTGTGTTCGTTTTGATTCACCATTGGTCCACTTTACAATTCATAACGCAGCTTTGGATGGATAGACTAGGGGATAAAAAAAAGATTTTACGTGCAACCAAGCGGATAAAACACATTCGAAAGCCGGCTGCAAAATTCGAATTTTTTTTCCTGCTCAACTGGAATCTAATACTAAAATCTTGAAGATGCTGAAAGAGATACGAGAAGAGGAAATTGATCATACTTCGTTGAACAAGAAACACAAAAAGTCAACTATAAGGAAAGTGACAAAACTGCTATGAGTAAATTTTTCTCAAATAAAACAGAATCAGATGAGACAAACATAATGAAGTTCAGTCCATATTGCACAAAAATCACTTTCTGCAATATGGGCTGATATAAAGCTAACAGCTTTAGTAAAGATAGAAACTTACAATCCTTCTCTGCTGCCATCCACAAGAGCTTGAATGAGTGACTTGTTTTGAGGAATCGTCTGATAGATTTTACCGTCAGGTGCCACATAGCCAACAGCCCATTGTCCTAATCTCGTACAAGATAGGCGAAATACGTAACTATAAAAATAATAAGTTGTTACTCAGGTAATAACCATGAGCGTGTGCACTGGCAATCTCAGCTGCAGAAAAAGCACAAATAATAAACCTCCGGCAAAGTTGAAAACCGGGTAATCTCAATGTAATTAAAGAACTAAAGAACCACGCAAATGATTAACAAATTGTATTACCTTCCGGGCTTATTCGTATATTTCTGCAGCTTCTGCTTGACTTCATCATATGTGAGGAACGCAACATATCCAGGATGCGTTACTGCCAAAAGTTGCCAATTGCGAAGAAGCGTACACCAAGGTTGGAATAACCTCAAACCACCTAGCATCAACAAATCTTCATTCAAAACGCGTTAATTTTTTTTTTTGGGGGGGGGGGGGGGNGGGAATACTTCACACCCGCAAGCACAAAAATAGCAAATTTATGATTCGCACGACTGGACTACAATCACAATACGAATGGCTATCGTTTCTATGAAGCTCAAAGATCACTTGATAATTGGGTTTTTTTTCTTGAAGCTACCACTCAAATGATAAAATGCCCAACTGGCTATGTTGCTGCAGGATCGAATGAATTTCCTATGAATCCTAACGATAGCAGTGTCAAATCACCTGTGGGACTGCGTGTGATATGTTCCTACGTATAAAGCATTTACGCAACGACCTAAGCATGCGTGCAGCACGCACATCAAAAATTGAATGATCGCATTACTAGTAACATTGGCAACTGGTATAACGCAGTCATGCAAGTTCAGCTCCGATCTCAACACAAAGTATAGCAAACATCAAATGTACCACTAACAAACCGCCAGTTCGCTTTGCTTGAAGGATATGATGAGACTGCCTGTGAACGAATCGAACTTTTGTGTTGCATCTCATGCAAAAATAGCTAGAGATCAAACTGAAGCACTAGTTACAATCATCAACGTAACGTCTTACCCATTTGCGCTTACACCATTAGTCATATACTTCACCAATAATTAAGAAATGACTCGATCCACACAGAAAGCTTTCGCGAAAATAAATAGCAAGCAAAAAGCCCTTCAGGTGAACACAGGTGTGCAGATATACCTTGTGAAAACATCGAATTCAAAATTCGAAATGTACTCGTTCACCGTCAGATCGATAGTAGACTTCAGTGCCAATGTTTCCAAACCCGTATTCAATTTGTGCACCTTATTCAACGCCGACCTGAACTCCAGCCAGTGTACGGTTGTCCTAAAAAAACTAAGCGCATATAGCGCCAAACTGAAATGGTCCCGCCCATATGAACGAAATAGAATATAAGAAGAAAAGGCAAACCTGAATACTGAATGTTGAATACATCAGCTGCATCACTAACGACCCGAAAGAACATTTTGGTCATAAAACTGTCCTGGCATATGAGAACGGCTCAATGCCCATATACAGAAAAAAAAAAACCTTCACAAGAAGACGCAGCAAAGTGCCTTTCTACTTTTACAGAAAAAAAAGAAGCGCAACATTTCCAAGCTCTTATAGACTGACGAGCGTACTCTTTTAAATTTATTAAGATTCCTAAACGTACTTAGGTTCATACGATCAAATTTGAGTTAAGGACTCCTAAACGACCGCAATACCGCCCTATGTTTTTACGCCGATGAACATAACGGCTACTTTCTTCTAGGGAGAGGTCATTTGGACAAGGAAGGGCGACAGACCACAGAATTTCGAGCCGTTTTGTAGGAATCTGATGAAATCGTCAGAAGACCTGAGATATGAACCAGAGGTCTGAAGCATAAAATCGCTCTTCAGGCAATATAACTGTGAATAAGTTCACTTGCGAACAGTGAAAAAAACAAGCAAGAAGTCATTTCTTCTTCTGCTACAACCAAATCCGAAAACAACTAAAGGGAAGACAGAATTTCTGCAAGCCAAGAAATGGCCCGTAATTTTTACTAACTAAGCGCTACAGAGACTGAGCAACACATTCAATGGCTAGCAACTACTGCCCGTTCATCCAGAGAAAAAGATTAGCGCACTTGCTGCCAAATGATTTCTTCCAAAAGGCATCCGCCTCTTTCTTCGTAATCCTGAAGTTCTCGCCAATAAAGTGACCATCTGGGAATTCGGCCTTCAACTCTGCCAGCATATGTGAGAATATAAGAGAGAGCTTCGTCAAATTCCGGCGCGATGACGACCGTTCGTCAAATATTCTATCTCTGTCCTCTTTGAATAGCTTCAGCGTCTGTAAAACAAGGTTATGTTTGTCATTTCGGAAAGAAGTGTTTTATTAGTACTATGGCAGCAGCAGATAGATATATCGTAACGTGGAAGAATGCTTGAAGGTAGATAATTAAGGCTTAATGCCACCAAAACTCAGCACTGGCACTGATGAACAGTGCGGCTAATGCAAGCGATTCTTGTTATGCTCGGAAACATTTCAAGCAACTTCTGCAAAACATCATCCTAGATCGCCGCTCTTAAAAGTGGCACAACAACCGCCGTCGTTGCTTAAAGCTTACTATTCAGCGTTCCAAATTCTGAGATGAAGAATGAGATCCTCCAAACGAATGTTACTTCTATCATGTGATGTCAATTCTATTATGGCTGAGGTACAATGAAAAAGCTTGACTCTTTACATGTTTCCGTTTACAACTTTCAGCCAACGTTCATTTCGATGCCTCGTAGAGATTTAGTTCAATCGAATTCGGCGGGTGCGCCCATACTTGCGGTATCGTCATATTGAATCACACAGTTCTCAAAAGCGTCTGTCACTTTCAATTCAGTGGCAAGAACACTAAAACTCTCCCAAACTGAACAAATCTTGTAGTTCCACCCACTAAAGAAGTTATAATGGAGTAGAAGATTAACTACTACTGGCTGCGCAGTAGCTTCTGCTTTGCTACGAGTGTTCCAGTCGCGAACAACCTACCCAATCCATTGCAAAATAAATCGCTTTCTGAAAATACTTCGAACAACATAAGCAGTGAGGTGATGCCACCAACAGCAAATTGAACAGAAAAGTTGAAAAAGACCTGCTTGCATTTTGCTTGAACATTTTCCAAAAACAGCTGCAAGTACAGGTTTTCTCGTAGGCAATTCGAATCCTTAACGAATATTTGCGTGAGTTGATGATATGTGTCAGGTAGAATATCGAGGATGAACGGTGGGGAGTTTTTGAGATTTAATCTCGGTTGCTGGCATTGCTTTACCACATGATCCATGAGCTTGAACGTTTTCTCAATTGCCCGTCTATCCTGCAAACAATGAAAAATCGTTTACCCTGTGTAAATTGTTGGTGGAGAAGAAATAATGGAGAAAGAAAGATAAGAAGGAGCGAATACTGGCCACTAAAAAAATGTCGTCCGAAATAACTTTTTCTTTCCTTTTTTTAGATTGCGAGGTTGACCTATACTCGCGTAGCCATCATTCAAAGATTTAAAAAAATGACGTATTCCGGAAATGTGGAATCGAAGCGTCTTCTAGGCGAAAGTTATAGGACGTACTGCACCGCAGTGCTATAAAAAATATGAAATAGCACACGAGAAAAAACGCTCTCTGACATGTGCTAGAACAGCGCTGCCATTACATGCTTACAAAACATAACATGCTTCTAATAAGCATTCATTTGTACCTAAGCAATAAGTCCAATTATTCGGTTATATGCCTCTTATGACATTTTGGAAACAGACCCTAATAGCGGCCCTTCAGAAGCAAACCTTCAGCCGATTATACGACAGGTGTAAAAAACTCGGAAAAAGAAAACGTTCGCAAATCAAGCAAAATAAAAGCTCAGTCCGACCGCAACTCAAGTCAGCCTCAACGGACTCAAGAAAAGCTTTCCCGTACACTGGATACCACAGTTCCTTGACGCTTTAACTAGTTTTAGAAAAATCCACTACAGCTTTTCAGTCAGATTTTTGCGCGCTACATCAACGAAACGCGATGTGGCAAAAAAATGTTCAAACAGCATGGCGGTAGCATTTACAGCTATCAAGAGAACAGGCGCATGAAAACAGTGTTTGATTCAGAACGGTTTTAGTACCCAGTCACATAAAAGCTTAAAAAATCTCATATAGTTATGCACAAGACAACCTTCCCGCTTTTCTCCCCACTGCCATTGGTGAATGCGTCATAGGTCACAAACATATGCCAAGGATAAGAGGGGAATAGGAAGCAAACAGGAAAAAGTTAAAACATGTAACAGTCACGAAGCGATGTTCTCAAGAATTTGCTGCAAAAATGCTTCATCAATTCGGAACCTGAGGCTGGATGACTCCAGACGGACCAGCAACAGCAGTATCGGAACGAGCGCCATAAGAGTGAAGCGTAGCAGCTCCTGAGCTACCTCCAACGATTCCCTGCAGTTTGCTGAACAGCGACGACGCGAAACCGCTCATCGTCCTGCCGACAACTTCCGCTCAAGTAACTGAAGATATGCTTTTGGGATCCGCGTATTCGTCGACGGAAACGAAACAATGCCGAAAGCAGAACATTCGAAGTTCAGATATCAAATGATTCATATACGTTTATGAAGAAAGACTTCAGTATAACAGATCACGGCTTCCAAATAGAATAATAGCTGACATCAAGGATCCCGCAGGATTCAACAAAAACACGGTTAGAAAGGTTACGGTATGTGCGAAGTGAACCTAAAAAGCGCATCTCTCATTGAACAGCTTGGACAAGTGGCATGAAATCAAATGCAACGTAAGTAAACGTCGTTCGATCATGGCAAAATGAATGCATTAGCGATAAAACATGCAACTTTGGAAAAATACACAAACATTCCGAATGTACAACATAGCCATTCTACTGCTGCCCTCTGCTATTCCATTTATTCTACACGTCAACTGTTTCATTCGCTTTCAGCTTCAGACCATACCCAATTTTTCACGAATACACGAAACAGTACGAAATGCTGCAATGAACGTTACAGATATGAACTGCTCGCAAATACCTTCAACACTTAGGGAGAAATGAATAATAAGAACAAACAGCAGTTTACTAGTTGATTTCCATGGAAAGTGCATAAAAGAAAACGTAAGAAGAGAACGTAGACATAAATGTGATAGTCCTTCGAAGCGTAGTGAAAAAGTTGACAAAGCAAATTGAGGAGGATAGTTGAAACACAGAACATTTGTGTACAGTTAGCATCACGCAGACATGCAAAACGTTTATAAAAAAAGCAGAAATGGTCTCTTGTGTAGCAACTACCAACTGCTCACAAAGCAAAATTTTAATCTTGCATACCAGTTGCTCAAATTCTGAAGCGACTTGGTACTCTGTCGTAAAAGAGGGGAGAGTTAAAAACCCAGGTTCATGAACACTTAGAATGACTTGAATCTCTCATTGTGTAATCTGCACTACGACCATGTTGAGACGTTTGAGAAAAAAAAGTACTTTATGGCAAATTTATAGCCTTTAAGTAAGACGAATTCTGCATTATTCCATTGTAACCTTCAAATTAGGTCAAAATGACCAATGTACTTCAAAAAGCACAGAAATCTTTCACGAGAATCGCATTTCAGACCTGTGGGATAAGCAATGGGTGTAAGGATTGTTTGGAGAAACTGAGACCGACAGGCTTGAAAAGCATCATCATAAGCAGCATCTGATTAGCACAGTTAAACTCGCACTTCGTACGTACACCGTCTACGGCAAAGAAAAAACCCCCCTAATCCGTTCGCATGAACCTCTCTAAATGTTTCGCACCTACTGCAACTCTAACAATCCAATATGAAATGAACTTGCTATTACACTTAATAACGTCTGCTATGCATCACGTAAAGCGTTTCCAGATCAACTGCAGTCACCTCTTGCCTTAAAAACGCCAAAAAATCCACCACATTGGCCTGTATTCACTTACTTTGTCTCTTCCGCACAAAAAATCCCTCAGAACACCTAGTTATATATCGTGACTTTAATTCATTTTTGGCATTCTTTGCTGAGTTTCAATGCAACCATGCAACAGGTTCCTTCTAAAGTTTCCAAATGATTTTCACAACACAAGTATGATGCTGTTTCGTTGCGTTCGAATTTTCAACTCTGGTGACTTCCAATCGAACCGTCTGGAATGTATTTATAACGTGCACATCTATCTGCCGTGATGCAATAAATTCTCAAATTGCTCTGTTTTGCGAGTCACTCGAGTGCTTTAACGGTGAGTCTTCAAGTATGCTCCATTTCCGTCCTTCAATATCACCTTACTATTTAGGTCACTTCATTGTTTGCGTGCTTCAATGACGGAATTATTTGCTGCGAACTCCACAATCTAGGCATGGAAAAGCATATAAAGGATACTTACAAAGGCTGCCATATCTGTGTGTTAATCGGATCTGAGTGATCCAGTCCTGACTGCGACCCTATACCAGCTCGCGGTCAGGAAAAGGCTTTATTACGATTTATTACGATTTTCAGGGAAAGGTTTTATTACCTTTATTCAAAATAGGTGATAGGCTGTAATCATTACTCATCTTTTTAACAGTCCGCTATCGAATGAAAGCTGTGCAGGTTGCAACGGCGGGAGGTGATCGTGACGAACGGAGACGATGTACACTGGAAGACCGATGATCGAACCACGTTCGATTAACGCACAAGAATACGAATGAAGGAACGGCATAGCTAACAAAATAAAGCAGACATCGTTCGTTCGTGGATAAATAAGTAAACAGAGAGATAGATGAATGAACGATCACAGTACTTATCTGCGATTCAACTTGTTTTGCCTTTTCAGTTCTGAGCGCACCTTCTCTTCTTCGACTAACAGAAGCGAGAAAGTACAACAGCTGATTTTTTGCATTGTGGAATTCGAATGAAATGATTCATAACAAGACAGAATGACTCACAGCACAACAAAGAATGCTCCACCATGAAAATCTCAGTAATACATGACAAAATACCCGCACACTTGTGCGGCAATGACCCGTACATCTGAAAGCTTAAAATCGCGTAATCTCATCACCCCAGTTACTTCAACCACCAACCAATCCCACTTCTCACCTCTCCCCACAATTCACAGGGACCAGCAGCTGGCGAAGCGCCGCCTATTCAGCGATTTGTGTACAGAACGCAGAATACACCTTGAGTGTCTATCGATGATGCACCAACCGTAGCAGCGGAATATCGACGGGATGGAACATTCAAAAGAAGGAATAAGATCCTCCATTGCTTTTCACAGGAATCAACTGCTACACGGTTCGCTGCCAGGGAACAGCCCCCACTCCTCCTCCAAATCTTCAAGCTATTTCTCTGAAAAGCACAATACGGCATCATCGTGTTTATGAACATAGTTCTCGTGCATTTTTGCGCATCTCTACCCGTGCTTTGGTAATCTCATTTATCTAACAACTAATTTCAGCGCAAGCGCAACACAAGTTATTTATTGGCTCGGAAGTCAGGCTAATCAATCATCCGAGTTCAAGTAGTACAGTGTATTAGTGGATGCGGGTCACTCTTGCCATCGACTGATCAGCCTGTCGATGAAACCGCAATAAGGAGGCGTATTAAAAAAAACTTGTCAGCTGCTCACTAAAAACTGCAAGAAGACATACTCGAGTGACCACGAAACCACAACGATTGTGAATAACTAAAATATTACGTGGGACTTCTCCATGGCTCGCTCTTGTCACATGAACACTACGACTGATGATATGGAGGAGGGGGGGAGGGGGGGGGGGAGAGAGAGAGAGAGAGAGAAAGAGGGTACTGGGGAAAGGGAGTGAGGTATCGGGAACAGCAGAAATGCTTGAACGCATTTGAAACGCATCCTAATGGATAAATGTAACAAAGTTAATATGCATGCTCCGGTATGCAATCAGTTCCACAGTGACCCCACGAGGCAGTATGCATGTGCTATGTGCGTTGCATCGTTTACTAGGACAAGCGTGCACCGTTACATGCTGCACCCACTTCAGCCCTTTTGTGCTCTTCCGAACAATACTCACTGTATGCAAAAAAAAGCGCAAATCTTTAGCAGGCATCTTTCACTGCATGTGGGATGAAATGTCCGTTTTACAGTAGGTGTGATGGGTTCTGTCGCTGAGAAAACTCTATCTCCGAGCAGATTCAAGGGTTCTGTAGGGTCGTCGTTTAAGACATAGTTACCTGCACAATAATGGAAGCTAGGGAATTGCAGGAATGATTCGCTTTTTTGAATGACATTTCATGAGAAGCGATAAAGATATTCCACAAATCGCATTTGATACGAAATATTCGACGCCTATCGGAATGTACAACACTAAGGGATCGATTTGCTTAGCGAATGCACCACAGGAACATCATATTGCTGACTGAGAGACAAGCCTTCGATGAGCAATTCACATAAAAGGTGACAAGCATTTGCGATTAGAAACTGCTTAAAGTGAATGTTTTTATGAAGCAGTTTTGATGCGACTATGATAAATATTGAAATACGATAGAGAACTGAGCTGTAGACGATCACAAGCTGTTATTGATTACGTCCACTTTGAAACAAAAGACAAGCAGTCTATGACACATTAAGCTGCTCTCGCAATGAAAGAAACGCAGTAAGGCGGCTAACGAACGATGGATGCAGCACAATTAGAGCGCAAACTCCAAGTGCAAAATCACAACCGATATGCGCATACAGACGCACATACACATACACACACGTACAATGCGTTCTTATGTCGCCATATAAAAGCGCAGAGAACAGGAAGTGCTTACAAATTCATATTGGAAAGCATGGTAAGGGGGTAGGAATGAAGCACAGTAATGATGGGCATAATCGATAAAAATTGGAAAGCCACAGCGTATTTGAAGAAGCGTACGTGCGACGCTCATCTGTACTGAAGACGGTGAAAAGTGGGAGAGGTAAAGCTTGCCCAAGCACATCGTCACTGTGTCAACACGTCGTCGCCACTTCGTACTCATATTCACGCAATTTACACAAGCACTCACTGAACGCTGTCCCAAGTCAGCTCGTGGTGCTATTGCAAAATCAGAGGAACTCCTTACCCAACCAACAGGTATCATATGCACCTTGTTGATAATTTACTTGACGGAGCGGAAGCACGGAACTGCCAGTGGGTTGCCTTAGCGTTCTAATTTGTTGACTGCATTCATGTGCCAAGTGTGCAAAAACTAGGACGGTTGATAGGCTTTTGATGATAATCGGTCGTGCGCCGACGTGAGAGCACTTCGTGTCATGACATGCTACCCATAGCCGCCGGTAAATAAAGTGAATTGACGCCTCCTATTATCAGTTTCACGTGTTTAATCAAGGCTCGGAGGTGACCAGACAATATTCAACATAGTACGAGTAGTTTTTAATAGCACGAGAAGATTCCAAACTAAGATGTTTTGTTGGTGTAAATAAACCTTCTTCCTGAAAATTGTTCGTACGGTGGTGATGATTTATTTTCCGAGAACGAGATGGAAGGGCGGCAATCACCCTCGCATATAGAAATCTAAGCAGGCTCCTCGCAATCGATGATTCATTTCTCGGCTCTCCCAACTCACTCCATTCCTGGAAGGATTGTGAATCCGTTGCTTCTGCAGGAAGCTTTTGCAGCTTCACAGAGAAAGGAACCCACCACGAGAATGACTCGAACACCACGCACAAAGATAGCCCATCATGATTGTACGAAAAAAATAGCCTTACTGAACCATTTTACGAAAAAATATTGGCCAAAGAATAGATAGGAACATATATTCAGAAGAATTACGACAGGCGTAAAGACTAGATCGCATCAGAAGAGGTTTTCGAAAACACGAACCGTAAGAATTTTCCAACACTGCAATCGAAATCGGATGCAGAAGAAAATACGGCCAAGATAACTGCTTTACTATGTAAACCTAGTTTCTGCCTAATTCGAGTTACTTTTCAATTTGTTTTTAAGTCACTTCATTTTTTTAATAATCCCAGCGTTTGCACGCTATACATTAGATACTGCTTTAATAAACAAACAAATAAATAAACAACTAGTTAATTATGTGCCGTGAATGCTTGCCGGCCAGCCCAATTAATCCGTATGATGCATAGAAGGAACTGCGTTTCTTAAAGAGAAATTATCACTGCTGGCGATTATCACCAAAGAGAAATTACCAAAAATATGTTCTCAACATACGACTTCCTCACATTGCTTTCACATTTCTGCAGGTGCCCAAGAAGACATACAGAAAATAACGTATGTGTAGTATATCTTGTCCCATAAATAATCAATGTAGCATATCTTGCGACCTCCCTGTGCAACAATTCTGTGCAGATAATGCAACCTTTTCATCCTCCTTTTTGGTCCTCCTGTCCGAAGAACTGAGGATACAGGTCTTTTCGTCACTTGCCTCCCTCAATTTCTCCACTGAGTATTTCATATATCTTCCGTTTTTTCATACATTTCATCTCCACGCATCACGTCCTGCTTGCGTTTTTTTTGCCTACCGCGCTCACACTTCTTCGTTGTTTCTTTCTATGTGCTTGATCACTTCTCAGACTTTTGTTCTTCCATGGTTCCCTTTGAGAGAAGTTGGAAATTTCACTCCCACCCTTTTTCGATGAGGCAACGAGTAATTGTTTTGGGAATACACATACACATTTTCCATTAATCTATGCATATGAATGAGAACAATGTTAAATAAAAATCACCTAACTCATTCGACGAACGTCATAAATGCCAACGGATCCAACACAGCAAAAAAGCAAATCAACAATGAAGGAAGTCTATGGATTAGAAGATTGAAGCCGGAACTATTGATAAACCTAAGAAAGCTTTTGAAAAACGCTTTAGAGGCAGTTGCAAAAAAGGTGCACTTTCCGAAACTGGAACGTGAGTACGCTGCTAGGCACAATAGTCCTTTGTAAAAGTTGATGAATCCAGAAGACTGGCATAGTTTGGGGCACTGCTGCTAGCTCGAAGAATCGGTGTGTATATGGAGGTAGGAGTAAACAACATTCCCGACAATGCGACGTGACTTGCGAATATGATGTGGTATAAAAAAAGCGAACAAGAGCTTCCATCCATTACCACATAAGCAGCGAACAAGAGATAAGTGAGCAAAAAGCCGGACAGCAAGCAATACCAAAAACGCCTGAAAAACTCACTTTCATTCAAGGGTTGAACCAGAATCAAAATTGGGCCTGAGGCCCTAGGGTATGTCCAGTCGCACGGGGGAGGAGGTGGTATAAGGATGAGCGTCGTGGATTATATGCTAAAGAGAACCGGCCAGGAAGGACGATCGAAGCTCAGCACTGCTCAGTGCTCCATCAGCAACCGGAATTTCCGTTGTGCCATTAACCACAAGACAACAAATGGGACGAGCTGAGTCTATGTATAGGAAGATACAATACCGCGCTGCTAAATGACTAACTTGGAAGATCTGTGCCAGGAGTTGTTTCTTTTTCAGCTCTCCGATCAATACCTACGCAACGATGCCTTAACCATATCAGGTCTTCCGCTAGTTTTCACATTCAGCTCGATTAGTCAGTTTACAATTGATGCGGAAAAGGGCGAAGACATTCATGATGATAAAGGAAAATAAAGATTATCCAATTCGGGAAGGAAGCAAGATTAGCACAAAATTGTTTGCAACATCACTCGCGAACAGTTAGTTGTATAGTCAATGACTACCGCGACGGTTTTTTTGCACACCATGATAGTAGGAGACATAGAAATGGTTACTTCTGAGCTAGCTAATTTCGGTCGGAAACCGAAATTCCGTCCAGTTTTCACCGAGCACATCTTGAGGACTCTGGTTCCTTATTTTCAATCTTTCCGATTCCAACCGAAACTTCAGGTCAATCGAATATTTTAAGTGGTTGACTCAATCGACATCACTGTGAAGCATCCGGCTTTGAACGCGCTATGCCTGCATCCCGCTGCCTTCGGTCGATTATCGACTGTCATCTTTCCAACAGCACTGAATTTCGCAGTGAAGCGTCGAAATTCTGCAGAATTGCAACTGTGCCGAATTTTTTCCTTGCAGTTCTAAGCTTCACGGAAAATGCGATGCTGCGACATTTCAGATTTGAAGACAAACGTCTTTGTTCCATCACCAGAACTGAACGTAACGAGTTGAACCGATGGAGGGAACACAAGTGTAATATCGCGCTTGCGAGCGCTTCAAGTCATGCTTAACTGCAGATTAACGCTGGCTTTCAGATCGTGCTCACACGTTTCAAATTGCTTTTCCAAAGAATAATTCCCTTCTACCGTACCCCGATCGACGGAAACATACTGAATCTCACTGAAGGACGTTCTTCACCTAGAATAAGTTTTCTTCACTTCAGTTGTATACGGTTAT